>QUSF01000025.1:6456061-6741602 GCA_003676055.1 Chloebia gouldiae
TTAACATAGTTTTTGTGCAAGATGGTATTTTTTTCACCAGCAATTTGCTGACCCTTTTTCCAGAATGTCCTAATTTTTCTCATGGACCATTACTTTAGAGACTGCAGGAAATTCCTAATTATGGTTAGACAGAGCATTGACTAGTTCCTTAGAAGCTTCCAGGGTCAGCTCAGATGATTTTCAGCCATGCTCTGATACATTTTTTTTACATTTTCAGGCTTCAATTTTTCAGCCAGTTAGGTATGCATTTATTATGTAGATTAAAGATTAGCATGAATGCAAGAGCACTTATGATTTCTGTAATAGGGATGGGACAAGGAATTTTGAAAACAAAATGAAGTGAGCAGTTCAGCTGTTCATGATGCAGGTCTACCTAAAGCCATTTGGTCATGTGAATTCCAGTCTTAGTGTGGCACTTTGCAAAGGATAAAACAGAAGAAAACAATTTAACATACTTCAGTGAATTCTAAATCTGTGTATTACTACATCTTTTCAGAACTGTGGATGATCTGGTCTCCAGCTTGCTAAGCTACAAAGGTACTACTAATTACTGAGGAAAACAAATGTCAGTGTGTTGTTGTGAGCTAGCAAGGCTTTCTAGAAATAAAGATTGAACTGTAGGTTCTTTGAAAAATATTTGGCTTACCCTTTTCTTTCTTTAAAGCTGAGGTAAACCTTTACCTCTTTGGAAACACTGATACAAAAGAGATTCAGGCTGTGGCTGTGATGTTGTTTTGTCAACAGCGTCAACCGTTTTCTTACAGTGAAAATTGCAGTAGAGTTAATACTCAGTACAGATAAAAAAAATTTCCAGTATTTTACACAGATGATCATTGAACCCTGCTTTTGCAGAGCACAGCTGAAGCTGTGTTTTGCAGTCCTGCTCTCTTTGTGTGAGTTTCTTGGTCTGTCTGACTTTTCTGAAGTTACTCAGCTTAAAATGGATTCTGTTGGTAAAGTCAAGCAGATGAATGGCCCTCTTGCATTCATATATGTGCCAGCAGCTCAGCTGAACCACCAGGCATCAGCATCAGCCCTTAAAAGCAGAGCTCTGGAGGTGCTCTTTGTGATGGTGCTGATGGAGGAAGTGCTGAAGAAGAAGTGGATCATAAAAATTACATGTGACAGCCAGTAGGGAAACTGCAAGGCTGAGTAATGTTGAATAACACTGGTGAAATATTGCTGCCGATACAAACAGGAGGCCTGGAGGCTGATCTTGCAGATACTTGTCTGTATACTCTTTTTAATACAGAGAAGTAATTTATCAACAGGAGTAGCTTCAAAGGAGCTAGGAGAGCTCTGCAACAAATGGCCCAGAATCAGAATGTGTCGATGTGAATGTGTCCATGGAGTTTAGTCTAATTAGCAAAGACAAAGTGTAGCATGTTAGTGTAATTATTGCCTGTAAAGGAAACCATGGCCATTGAATGTTGTTGTTTTTTTTTTTTACCATCTGGAATGTGGGGATATAACATGAGCTATTGTTTTGCTAATACCTCTGAAAGCTAAGACAGAGCAAAAAATAAATGAAAAAGATTTTGGGGGAGTCTTGCCAACATTGTCTGTTTCTTGGAAATGGTAAAGAAGGAGTATGTTTACTTTTTTGGGGATGGGACTTTGGGCTGGGAGGAAAATTAGCCGTAATTTTCCATTAAACATTGCTTGGAATTGGAAGAGCAAAGAAAATGGAGAGTCCTAACATCAAGAATGCCCAGATTGCATCATGCAGACTGCAAAGTTCATGAGTTATTTTAGGTCATAAAGGGTTATTAAAGCTACATAAAATTATGTTCTAAGTAAACCTCCTAAAATCAACTATTGGAACAGGCTTACTGCTGTAAGTCAGCAATTCCCACTGATAAGGCAATTTCCATTGTAGGAATTTGTACTAATTAAAGGTGAAAGGTACTGTGCTTCTAGGGGAGCTTAAATGTGGTAGAGACCCCTTACCGAAGAACTTATTCTAAGATGGTAATGATGGATCTGGAAACATAGAGATGAAGAACAGGTGGAAATACTTTTGATAGGTATCTGAAATGTTAGATCATTGTTGTAAGGAATGGGGAGAAGTATTTGTGGAAGAAGGATTTTCTGCATTTAACAAATAACAATTTGTATGGCATTCTGAGTATGGGATTTTCATCCTAGCTAAGGCCAACTTTTAAATTGCTGTCAATGCTATCAGAAATATGAATTTTTGGCTCCTCAGGGAAAAGCCGTGTCAAATGTTCTTCCTGACCACAACAGCCGTACTTTGGTGCTTGGCAGAGCAGAGCTTGGGTACTGTTCCAGTTGCACAGCAGCCCTGGAATCCAAGACCCTGTTTTCATTTTCTTCAAGCTCTGAACTGGATGTTCAGAGTGAACAGGATGATAAACTCATTGAGTAAATGGACAACCAAATAATGTCCAGAACATAATTACATTGCTATAACATATGCTTTTATTTTATTTTATTTTAAGAATGGCCTTTTAAGTGTGCTGCTCTTGTCATGACACGGACAGAAGAGAGCCTTATCTAAAAGTCTGCATGATGCACTGAATTATTTAATCCATTTTAGAGTGAGGGCACAACTGCTGTGCAGAGCAGTGTTTTAGCATGTGGCACAGAATGTATGCATTCTTTTTACAGTTTGTACATCGTCCCAGGGCAGCACGTGGCTAAGAGAGCAATATACCTGCCTGGGAAATAACTGTTTCCTATGTCCCAAAGCCCAAAAGCAGAAAAACGAATTTTTTACTGAACGATTGTGGCTGCGTTTGTATTGGCTTTTAAAGCTGACTTTTCTGTGTGTCTGTAGCACAAGAATACACTGCCTGTGTTGACAGGGTGGCTATAGCATTCAGGAGGAATGCTGAGCTGTTAGGTTGTATAAATGAGTAATGTCTTGCAACAGTTGGCCTTGACAGCCTTACACTTTCTTAAGAGGATTTACAATCATCTAATATTTGCACACCTCCTTTCAGCACTTAAAGCATCAGCTTCTTTTTAGTCATTGTATATCCAGGGCTATTCTTTCAGGAGGAAGTTCCCCACCAAGTGATTTCAATGACCTGATACGCTAAGTGAGATGGCTGCACCTTTAATGAGAGAGATGTTTCTTAGTTCATCACCAGCTCTGTCATAAGAGAACATTTGCATTCTTATTTGGCCAACAAGAGTCTCATAACAGCAATTTCCAGATAGAAAAGAGCTGAATTCTGAGGCTCAGCTTTAATTAAGTGTGCTACATCTAGCTTAGCTTCTCTAACAGGCTTAGATGAAGAAATACCAAATAATTAAAGGGATAAAGTAGAGTAATGACTAGGAGTTGTAACAAAGAACCACATCTGATTTCTTTTAATCATGACATGTTTTTCTTTTTTTTGAACATTTCAGCCCTTGTGGCTCAGTTCACTCAGCTGAAGAAAAAAAAAATTGTTATAAAGTTTCTGAAGAAGGGAAAAATAGTTGATACAAGACTTTTTTTGTTTTTTGGATGTTGCCACAGAGGAAAGCATCATATGGTGATGGGTATGGGTGAATTTTTGAAAGGTTAACACTTGCTGTAAGGACAATTACAGTTGCTGTGGGTTTGATCACAAAGAAATCTGGATATTTGTTATGGTTCTGTGACAATGCAAATTGTGGTAATCTGTTACCAGAATTCTCTCATGCTGTAGCTTTCACATTTACTCCTTCATAGTTCAGTTGAAAATTACAAAAAAAGTCAAATAAAAAACCTCCAAATGAATATCAGTTGTAGATAAAAGCATCATTGAAATGTTACAATTCCCAAGAATTTAGTGACTATAGAGCAACATCATTATTTGATTCAGACATTTCCAGGCTCTGGACAGTGGATTGATTCCAATCTTTCCTCTTCGTTATCCAAATTTTAATTTCATGCTTTGTAAAGTTGCTGTGAGATGCTAATTATTACCTTGTGGTCAGCTTTGGACCAGCTCCGAAATTCAGACTGTGGTCCCGATGGTTTGCAGGAGCATAAAGCATACTCTAGTGCTTTTTTCCATCAAACTGAGTTCTTGCAAGAAACATGTCTTCCTGCTAGTGCTCCCACTGTATTAGTGTATTCTAAGCAAAAAATTCCTGAAGGAAAGCCACACTTCTTTGAAGTTGAGCAAGGGAAGATGAAACACAGATGCTATTGTAGGGCAAGGTTCTATTTAAAAAGAACACCAGCAAGAGAAGTTCAGCAGCATGGATTCAGCCTTTCTCTTATTTTTCCATCCTCCTGGTAGTGAAATAATTGCAGTAGCTATTTAAATATGTACTATGTCTTTCTGTCATGTCCTGAGGAGATTCTAGAAGGGTAAGAAACAGAGAGGGATAGTCCAGAGGAAAATGAACAATGGAACAGCACAGAGGGAAGTCACTGTCTACTTAATTTCACTCTATTGCAAACTGTTGAGGACTTTATAGTTTGACAACAATGACAGAGCTGTCATCAACCTTAGACTTGTGCTTTAACTAGTTCACCACTGGCAACATAAACAGGAGGTTGTGATCAAGTAATGTGTTATGTCTTGTAACAAAGCTGAGGTACACAGAACACCCTGCAATTGTACAAAGAATCATGAAAATATAAATAAAAGGATCCCAGATGAAAATGAGGACATGTTTTTTTATTTGCTTAGGAGTAAATTATAGTTTTTAACTTTGACTTGTGTATGTCACAAGTCAAAGTGAAAAATAAAGCACCAGTACT
This sequence comes from Chloebia gouldiae, assembly GCA_003676055.1. NCBI lineage: Eukaryota > Metazoa > Chordata > Aves > Passeriformes > Passeridae > Chloebia > Chloebia gouldiae. The sequence goes on from QUSF01000025.1 coordinate 6,460,770, forward strand.
AAAGCAAATTACACCAGTAATTTGCTCAATTTATGCATCTGAAAATCTTAGTTATGTGTGGAGCTTGGAGCGGCCTTTTTCTAGTGACAGAAAGGGAAACTGGTGTGAAGTTTTTCAGCACCTTGGGCTGTAAATGTCACCAGTGTGTTCTCATTTAATGAGGCATTCTGTACTTTATCACAGAAATGGCAGACGTGCACAGTTTGTACCACTGAGATAATTGTCAAACATGTTCATGCTTGGCAGCTGAATGTTAACTAGTGCTGACCTGTGCTGATGAAGCCAACAACTGGCTTTGCTTGACATGCTGGAAAAGAATATATTTTTGTTACAGGTTCAGAAATATCAATTAAGTGTTGGAAATGTGCTTGAGGCTATGAAATGGCCACTTTGATCCAGGATTACTTGTTGTTTGGACTTGTTCAAGTGGTGAAGTTTAGTATGGCCCCTTGTGGGGATAGCCTGAATAGAAATAACTGTAGTTTAGATAACAATTATTGTTTTCATCAATACATCTGATCATTGAGGCATAGGTTTTCACTTAGGTCCATTTCAGTGCTCTTGTCCTTTTTGCTTGATCATTAGATTTATTTCACATGGCAGAAATGGTAAAATAATTAGAGAAGTGATGTTACAACACTGGAAGCGTGAGTTGTGTGGAAAAAGGCAGGAACCAACTGCCCTGAACATCTCAGATTGGCCTTGGAATCTTGGGTTTGATGAAAGGAGAGTGAGAAGAGTTGGGAAATTTTGAGTCTTAGGAAAAATGGTGTGTCATTAAGATTTTGAGAGACTGTAGGTACGTAGGTTGTATCAGTGACTTACATGGTTTCCTGGGATTGCTGCTTTAATGCAGCAAATTTGTAATTTTAGTAAAGAAGAATGGGATCTACAGAGAAAAGGCTTGAAGAGAGGTGTGAAGGAAAAAAACAAACATTGAAAGGGTCCAGGTGATATTGTAACCCACCAGACCATGTCTGAGTTCTTTATCATGTCACTAAAAATTCCCCATTTCTAGTTTAGATTATATGCTTCATGGAAATTGAAAATCTGGCCTTGAAATATATTTAGAAATCTCTCAGGATTTATTGTCTGATATTACAGTAATGTTTTTTTCCCTCGGCTTGACAAACACCTCCAAAAACACCCCAACCTCTCAGCTGCCTAAAACCACTGGAGTCTTTCCATCCTGTTCTTGTCAGTGAAATAAAAACTTTTTTTTTTTATTTGACAGGAAAGCTACTAAGCAAAAGTACCCAAAGCAAATCAATCCTTCCTAAAAAATCTGGAAACCAAATAGAATTGGATATTGAGCTGTGGACATCCTACCCATATTAGGAAATCAATTTCAGCTTTTCAGAAGCCAATCTATTTAAAAGTCAATTAAATTGTTTACTTTTCTATCCAGGTAATCTCTTTCCTGTCCATTGCATTCTGTCACAGTTATCACTGGCTGCATCTCACCCCATGCTCATAACAAAATGTCCCATACATCATCTCATACACAAGATGTTTGGATTTTCCATTAAAAGTGAACAGCCAATATAAAATGCATGCTCGCTTTCAGCCTGTAAAGAATATAAACAGTTCTTATTTGACAATAATATTCACAAAAGCAACTCACAGAATTACTGACGTCTCAGCCTGTACCATCAAGGAGCACCCACAAAATAGGTGGGTGCCTCTCCTTGTAAAAGGAGACTGTGGACTAAAATTCTGTAACAGTATATTTCAAGATAAAGACCTGGTGAGCTTGCCTTATAATCTGGTGAAGTTTTCCTGTGGACTGTTCCTGGTAATGTGAATAATACTAATGGCTGTCTTTTCAGCTTTGAGTGACAAAGGTAAAGCAAGGACAAAAAGCTCTTCTCTCATTCTGCTAAAAAGATTTTCATGCTCTGTGATGTCACTGTAGTTTGGTTTGCTTTTTCTTCCCTAGGAAATGTCCAACTGATTAATGTAATTACATTTTACTAAAATCAACTGTGATTCACTCGTATTAGATCTTTGCTTTGCCACTTCATCATATGAAGCCAAAGCTTATAATTCACCCTCTCAGTTATTGTATTTACCAGTCCTGTATTTCTTATCCTATATTTCTTATGATGACACATGTTCAGTGTAATTAATAGAAACATTTCCTTGTACAGTGAAAGGTCTGCAGGTGGTGTGTGAGAGCACTTAACCTTTGAGTTCATTTGAGACAGGGTGATGGATAAAGTAATTTAAAATATTTTTGAAGTAGTACTAAAGCAGCAACAGGGCAGTGCATTTTGGCAGGAGATAGGCCTCTCTAGCCGTACATATCTGACTGAGCAGTAGTACAATGATAATGCTTTCTCCTCTAAACCCTGATCTGTGCTGTGGATATCCATTTCCCCTTTGGGAGACCCTTCCTTTGTCCCTTTTGCCAGTATCATTTTAATGATCAGGGTATTGCTGCAGGTAGATGCCCACAGATAGGTCAGTGAAGCACTGGTGTATTTTAGTAGGGCTTTTATTGCCCTCCTGCAGCATTCAGCTGGTTCATAGGCTTTGAACTAAACTGAGTAACTAAACTGAGTAACTAAACTCAATTTAGTTACTGAGTCCACTTCTCATTTGCTCTTTTGAGACTGTTTATCCCACAAAGTGGGACCAATACTGTGTTACTTTTTACTTCCCTTCTCCAGGCCATCTACATACCACCAAATATGGAAAAAAATGAGTTGTCTCTGATTTTTATGGTCTGGGTAAAAGTTGACAAGGCATTATTTACTTGTGCTCTATACAGTTACTTGAAGATGCATTGCCTGATCTGTTGAGATGGGATTCACAGTCCAAATTCCTCTTTACTTTGCTTCCAGTGCAATGAGTGGGTGACTTCATCCTGTTTCTCTGCAGCAAAAAATAAAATTCTGTGCCAGAAACTTTGAGAACTAAGCCTGGGTATCCTATAGTCATGTTATGCATATAAGGTTTTTGTTGCTTCCTAATGGAAGCACGACATGACGGGCATTGTAGCAACAGAGAGTCATTGTCCTGGAGAGCTTAAGTTGAAACAGATGTGTTAGAAGAGGGGGAGGAAGAAGAAAGACATAGAATAGCAGCATGGGTTTCCCAGATCTGCTTGGCTGGCAGAAACTTGGACTAGAACTCAAATCTCAAAGCCCCTAGCTCATTGCTTTTTTTGGGCTGGATCCTGCTCTCTGTTTATACCCCTCATGATATCTGTCTCATTTTTGAGACTTGCCAGGTAGGTTGAAGAAAAGAAATTAACGGGACATTACCACTGCAGTATCCGTAAGTTCCCAAAACCACAATTCCAATTTTTTTTTTTTTTTTGAAGGAGGAGAAATAACAGTGGTTTTTTGTTTTGGGATTTTTTTAGCATCCAGTTTTGCTGAAAAGTTCCAATTACAGGATTGACTATGCATGACTCGTATGCAAGTATCAGGTAAGAATGGTTTTACAGTCTGGGATGCATTTTCCTACCCTGAATTTTTCAGCTTTGTTACCACCTTAGCAGTGTAGCAATTTGCTGGGAGTGGTGGGGAAGCCAGTCACAAAAGTATTGCATTTTCTGTTGCTTCTGGTCCCCAAGGTCTGGCAAGCAGGAAGGCTCGGGTTGCTACAAAGCCCTGGTCTGTGTTTGACAGCTTGGTTCTGGCTGAGAGCTGGCAAGGGTTTTGGCAGCCTCTCTGAAAGGGATTTGAATCCCACTGTGGACTTAATGGTAGATGCAGTGTGATCTGGTTCCTCAGAAAGTTTGTTTCCTTGTGTAACCAATTACATTTTCTTCCTACTCCACAGTCTGTACTGTTTGATCACAATCAGATGGGTGATGGAGGCTTGGGTGGGCAAAGGGAACCTGGATGAAATAGGGCTCAGTCAGTATTATCATCCCAGAGCTCCTCTGTCATTTATTTGTGTCTGATGGCAAAAGTTTTCCCTCAGAGATTCACAAAATACAGCCTCATGGACCTTTGTAACATGCTAGCCTGGTGCAGGGGAAAAGAGTTACCAGGAAAAAGAGTTAAAAAGAGGAGAAGCTTTTAACTTGTAAGTGCTTGGAATTTCCTGTGAAAGGCTTGGTGTAGATGAGGCATATGATGCTACTTCCTCTGTCAGCCATCATTTGCATGGAAAATGCTTCTTGCAGGTCTCCTTCTGCATAGACAATTTCTGTTTACTGCTGTCTAAAAGTCTTCCAAAACTGCTTCTCCCTAAATGAAGATAAACAGACCTCTAGTAGCAAAGATAAAGGATTGGAAGAGACACATAAGGCTGCAGAGGTGGTCAGATAGATAAGGAAAGGAAACCTGAAGGTAGTTTCTGAAGTGTAATTTCTGCTTAGTATTATTTATCTGGTTTACTCTCGCTTGCTATTGGGGTTTAGTTTGCATTCTTATCCATTATTTTGTGTTCCTCCATGCTTGATACAGACAATGATGCACCATGTAATGCAGGTGTGAATCACTGTGAGCCTCTGCCAGATCACTCCCTTGTTTTTCAGCATTTACTGTAGAGTCTAAATGCTGGAATTGTGTATTGGCTTAGAAATGTCTTCAAAGAGTGAAAGGAATCAGCTTCCATCACAAGGAGGAAAAACTGCATGACCAAGGCCTTCTGGGAGTAGCTGTGAGTTTCTTAATTTTGGAGATACCTGGTGTGATCTCAGTTTTGCCATTTTTGGATCTGGATGCCTTATGCCTTCTTACACAGCACTGAAGAACTGAGGAGCAGCAAGTGTTGGCTGTTGTAGCCTGCTTGTGAGGGGCAAACAGTAACCTCAGTGCTTGCAGTGAATACTGCAAAAATGAGATTAAATTAAAAATAAAAAACCCAACATAACCTGTAGGGCAGGTCCTTTATATATGTATTTAATACAAAATTCACCAGGTTAAATTGCAGAATGAAATAGTGGGGCCAAAAAATGAGGGGTCTGTTTGTCATCTGTCCTGGATTGTACTGTGTGAAGTAGTAATCCCCACTGTTTTTGTGACTTTAAAGCATTATTCTGAGTAATTAAGGAAGGGAAGCATTTTTTCTTCTAGAAGAAATAGCCTTAATTACCTCATTGTTACAAGAAGTGAACCATTTTTTTTCTGTGGCTGCTTGCCTAGAGGAGGAGGTTGTTTGCCATGACACTTTGATAAAATCTCTGGAATTAAAAACTTTGAGTACACAGGTCATCAGGCATACATTAGGTTCTGGAAAATACTCATAAAACTAAATGAGGCATGTGGAGGTGACTGCAGCAGCCTTTATTGCAATGATTAGGTATCCAGTCATGTTGCCTCATTTGACTCTCTGATTCCATTTAGCCTCTGCTCATGGCATCACCTCCACTCACTGCATCAATTTTGTGTCATGTTGAGGAAATTGTGACAGGGGCTTAAGACAGACTTCTGTGGCAACCAGAATACAGACACTTTAAAACATTTAAATGTAAAAATCCTGTTCTTGTTGGCAGGGTTATTCTTGGGTAAAAGGTCCTGATGAAGAGGGGAGTATCCATAGAGAGCTCTAAAGGGAAAAAAGAATAGAAGACAATGGTATTGCAAGAGAAACCCAAGAGCTAGTTGAGGGTATTTTTTCCTGCTGCAAGGTTTATTAAGCACCTGGAAGGCATAAAATCCATCTCAGAAGTACCAGGAGTCAATTGACTGACCTTGAAACCAGCTTGTGTGTGGGAGAAGAATGGACAGTCACTAGAATGGCTTTTATGTATAGGATAGCTGAAAGAGGTTCCTATTTATGCTTCATCCAAAGGGAGTGTGCTGAGTCTCAAATGGGGCTTTTTGATTCTAGAGGTATAAGCCTTACTTTTGCTATTAAAATCAAATGGCTTAAGAACTCTCTCTAGTCTTTTGAAGTAAATGCCACTGTTTGAGATGGAGTTCTGTCAGTCATGCCTCAGGATGCATCCAAAAGAAAGGAAGAGAATGACTTTGGACTTCTGTGCTTTCTGTTAATGCTTAATCTGTTGCTAGAACTACCTGTGGCTTGAACCACCTGCTGGAATTTGAAGGCTTTAATTGGGATATCCTCAGGCTTTCCTTACCTGTAGTTCCTGTGAAATGCATGATGAGGAATGGCAAACACTGCTGCAGCTTTGAGTGCTCAGCTTCCCAGCACTTGAGGGGTAACCAAGCTTACCATGAAAATGTAATTAAACTAATTGGGATCAGCAATCCACAAATATGAATGGGATTGTGTCCTATCTTTTCAGATGAGATCTCACCTTTTGACTTTACTCTGTAAGTCTCTGGTCAGATTTACACTATTGCAAAACAATGCATCACACATTAAAGTGCAGCAAGAACTCCTAGTGAGACTTAGGAAGCAAACAGCCCACTAGCAAAATGCATCTGAGCTGTAACCATTTTATTTTTTTTTTTCTAGTCAGAACCACAGTGGAACTGAGGCAGTAGACAACCAAGTCTGCATGATCTATGTTTTGGTGAGGCATTGAACAATTCTTAACTGTTTCTTCCCCTGGATGCTTAACTAGACTAACTGCAGATATATGCCTTAATACATGATTTAAAGAAGTCCAGACAGTTACTGATATCACCAATAAAATAAAACTTTAAGAAAGCAACAGCAGCCTTAATGAAAGCATTTTCAGTGCTAGGGTAATAAGAGTGCATCATAACACTAACAGAAATGGTGAGTCTCCTGGAAGGATTGAGATGAAACAAATATTGTGCACTGCAGATGCCAATCAGTAATGTTAACACATCATGATACATTAGTCAATGGCACACTGACAGGGTAAGCTATTTGGAGGGGCAGGAAAAGATAACTTATCTGGAAACCTCTGTGCAGTAGTAAGATTCTGGGTGTTATTTAACCACTGACACAGCCTACTTGCATCTGCCTTGAAGGAAGTGCTGATGGATATTCCAGGATCACACTTCAATTATTGCAGAACCATAGATATAGCAGGAAATGTCCCACAAGAAAATGATCTGTGGATTTGCTAAAGAACTGAGGTTCCCTTGATATACAATGTTTTGGTAATAGGAGGTCCAGATTTTATGCAAGTAGCATATTCAAGACACCTAGGCTGTGACAACTGGCATCACGATGATGCAGTAATGCTAGAAAGGAAACTTGCACCTGGAAGAATGTCTGAGAAAAGGTGAGATTTCCACAATCTGGGAAATGGTATGCTCAATTTTTAAGGCATTGTGCAAGTCCTACTAGTAGCAGTCTTGACACAGCAACTTTATTGGATGAATTGAAGTTATTTTAGTGCTCCTTTTTGAATCACTCTTCAAAAAAAATCCTTCAGTAATATGGAACAGAGTAATTTGTTTCCATCACTCTTGCTTTTGCTCACTAATGAAAGCTGACCCAAAAAGCTATTTGTGAGTTTTTTACTGCCTTATCCAAGTCTTCAAGAGCAAAATTTCTAATTTCTCCCTGGTGACTAAGGCTGTTGTCTTGTGCAGGAGAATGTTTTGTTGGCAAATTGGGTAACAATTGTTTTCGGTTTTTGCTCTCTTGATTTTTTGTTCTGGTCATGGTCATCTTACGTCTGTTGTCCTTTGCACCTTAAAGGGTGCAGTTCATGAAGTGTGGGGCTTTGTCACTTCAGAGCTTAAGTCCAAGAGGTTAGGATTGACCTCTGGGAATCTGTGTTGGGGTTAAACATGTGTTTTCTTAGATCCCTCCTCCTCACATGCCACCAGGGTAAAATATAACGCAATGGTCATATTGGTTTTCTCAACTAAAAAAAAAAAAAATAGAGACATTTCATAGTGCAAATTGTTTGAGACACTGACTTCCTACCCCTCTGTGCTTATTCTTTACTGATCTAATATAGCAGTGACTGACTCAGAGGGTGATGTCTGGCTGCAGATGTCACCAGAAGTAATGGCTGTGACAGATATAGACTTGAGCATTTTTAAACAGGCACAAATTGTGCCTTGTGCAATAACTGTACCTGTACATTTTATACAGGCTTTTTGTTACAAGAAAGCATAGGAATGAGAACATCGTTGCCTGAGGAGTACGTGCTCTGTGTTGTTTTCATATTTCTCCTCAGAGATCAGCCTTGACATGTGAATGAGTGTCCCCTGCACAGGGCATGCAGACAGCTTGTTAGAAATCATGGGAATTGCAAAGCACAGGCACTGTGGCACATAATTTCATTGTTTAGGGTTTTCTGAACTCTTTACCTGCTGCCTTAACAGTTAAATTCATCACATTTGTTGCAGTTATCCCTGTGTATAATTCCAGGTTCACCGTGGGCTGCTGTTTTTCCTTGTAAATGTACTGCTGCTTTATGGAGTGGCTGTTTCTGTTTTTCTATCCAGCCTATTGAGAGGCTACATAAACTGGAGCTCCTGTTTACTGTTGATGAGGAACATGCACTTCTCAGTGACTGAAGAAGATTGCTTGGCCAATGGTAAACTCCTCTGAGCTCCGAGGGCTTGGTTTTTTTTTTTCCTACTGCTTACTTTCTACTGCTTTTTTTCCTACTGATTTTCTGCTGCAGCTGTGTTGCTTATGAGTGAAGTTGCTCAGAGTCTGCATCTTTGAGTAGAAGGTGAGACTATGTATTTAAACACCAGATAGTAGGAACATAACTCTAAATTAACTTCTGTTTGTGTTCCTGTGTATATACATTTTAAGTGAATGACCAAAAATTAACCCTGACACACAGTATTTTTGTGTTTGCTAATTTTATCTTGGCTGCTCCAGCTGCTAAATAGACAACTGAGGAGTTTTCTGTAATGTATCGCAGAATATAAGGGTAGATGTTAATTTTTAAGGGAAAAACCCCTTAATTTCCATGTGAATTTCAGCTTCTAGGAAGATCCCATTATTTGGGGTTTTTAAACTTACTTAAAAAAACCACAACATTACTTTTGCATGGCACCAATTACTCTGCAAAGTGCCCATTGCCAAATTTGGAAGAAAACGTGTTATATTTGTATATTTGAGGGTTTTACTCTCTACATAGAAAGGAACAGAAGTAAAACTTTCAATTCTAAACTGTCCTGTGCAAATATGATCCAGAATTTTCTGCTTTGACCTGTGTCCCACAATAGTAAATCAAAATTCACTGATGGAATGACTACATTAGGAAGGGTTTTAAAATTTTTATTTCTTCCTAAAAGGGATGGCAGCAGGTAAGGATATATTTGTTTGTGTTCTGTGCTTCTAACCAAAGACAAGGTCAGTTACCATCTGCCTGTCCTGTGAGTCCAAATGAAATTTGTTTTATAGCTGGGAAAGAATAGTATGTTTATACTAGTAAGGGCTAATTCCAAAGTGATCTTGGAGAAAAATTGGAAGATGTTTAGGAAATCAAAGCCAAGTGGTGTAATCTAATCTGAGATCCTGGCAACAGCCTTGTGAAAGAGTCAAGTCTTGTAGTGAGTGAGTGCTTTAACAAAAACATTAGTTTTAAAGCCTTGTGTTGATATTCCTGATCTTGGTTGTCTTGTTTTTACATTTCTGCATGTATTTGCCATACTTTATCATCACTTTATCTACTGAAGCTCTATTCTGTGCCCTCTAATGCTTTCTCAGATCTAAGACATTAATGTAATTTGAAGTACATATTACATGGGTGACTGTCTTTTCCTCAGTCAGGACACAGGGGAATCAGCTTCCTTCTGTGTGTCCAGAATAACCTTGTTTTGTTTTTCATAATAATTTTAGTACATCTCTAGACTCAACAATCTGGACTTGAAGGAAGTAGACCAGATAAAATTGTTTGGACTCTTAAAAGAGGAGGAGAAATTCTCTGCTGAATACTGACATCCAATCTAAACATGAGGTTACTCTGAGCACTTGCACAGAAAGAAATAGAGAAGTGATGAAAAACCTTTTTTAAAAAAATGAGTATTATCACAATTTCTTGGGTTTTGATGTATGACACATACATCTGAAAAGTCCCACATTAGTCCCAGTTATTCACACTGGAAAACATGTAGCTAGGAATGATGATATTGAGTGTAACTATTGCTGTATGTGAGGTTCAGTTGCCAAGCACAGCTTGGATTCTCAGCTGGATAGCTAGAATTTTGATAGACTTGAAGATCCAGAAATTATTCAAACATCCTTGATGACTTTGAGCAGAAGTGTCCTGTATGTGGAAGGAAGAACTTAACACTTTTCAAAGCATTTTCAACATGTAAGGTTTTGGTCCTGTCTCTGTGGACTTGCATGTCTGTGCTTTATGGCTGTTAGTGTGAGCAGCTTTACTTGTTTGTGAAACATCTTGCAGAACCTGCCCCTAGGGAAACAATAAAGATTCAAGCCACTGTTCTGGGTGGTGTCTTTTAATTCTGAGAGTGGCTTGTCCTTTTCTTGCTGAGGACTAAAGATAGAGGAGTATATTTATTCAGTGTGCTGTAGTTGTTTTCTACCTTGTGGCCTTAAATTTTGATGACACTTGCTATTTGAAATTGCAGTTCTTTCCTTATTGTCAGGTATACCATTGAATAAACAAAGGAAGTAGTGGTAAGCCAGTGCTCAAAATCCACCAAAAGTTAAAACGCTAGTGTTAAAAAAAATACTGCCTCTTCCAAAATAATCCAGGCACTGGGAGAATATGGCAGAGTTTGTCTCCAAGCGAGTTAATAAGATGAATTGATTTCCATGAAAATGAGAATAGGAAATGACTGTCTATCTTGTTCTATTGAAGAACATAACCAGTGAGAATAGGATGAGAAGATAGTTCCTGAAATGTAGAGTGAATTTAGTACAGTCTTCTCTGTTGGTATCAGACAACAGAATCTGCAGGGGCAGCAGATGCCTTCTGGGTTTAGTTACATTGAAAAAGTGATGGTTTTTCCTACTTGCTTAGACTTTTGCCCACTTTGCTCACCAGAGTGCACAGGTGTCTGCAGAGAAGTTGTGTTCCATAGGCTGTGTTTATGTACATTTATATGGATACTTGCCTTAGGAACATGTTTGCTCAGAGCAGGGGGATTGTCTTTGGAACTGCTTGCACTTGGCCAAGGGTATTCCATGCCTAAGCAGGGCCAAACACTCTGTGACAAATGCAGATTTCCTCCTTCCTGTTTGCTTGTTTGGTAAAGTGTTTCTAGTTTTTGTCATTAAATGTTCTGGAAAAAAACAGTGTATTGTTCCTCCAGAGGCAAAGATTCAAAATCTTAGCTCCCTGCCAAGCAAAGGTCAAGTCTTTGAAGTGTCTCAGTCTTAGGTTTGCTATCTAAAGAGTTATATCGAAGCAGTTCTGACATGAGCTGGTAACTGCTGGCACCAAAACAGGCTTTTCTTTTCCTTAATTGTGCATTGCATGGAGTTGGATAAGCTGTTTCCAGTTCTATGCCTGCTCCTACTGTTTTTTTTTTCCTAACATAGCTGATGAATGACTGGATATTGATGATGTACATGTAGAACAGACAGTTCAGGCTGAAGAATTTCAATGCCTATAAAACTGCAAATATGAACCAGTTTATGCTCTAGACATCAACTTTAGAAGGGTATCAGCTAACAAATCATAAACAGAGAGAAAGATCAGGAGCAAGTGAACACCCATAAGCCAAGTAAGGAAGGAAAGTTGATTAAAAGGGTCTCCTCATTGTTATTGTTTGTAATTTTGTATTGCTAGCCAGACTTCATATCATCAGTTGTTCAAGGACATGAGTGGCTTTGCAGCTCAGCCTTTGAAAGCACCTGTGTTGTGGGCACAAGGCTGTGAGCTGCCTGCAGAAGTATGTCTGGCACAGGACCAGGGGGTTTGCTCAGTGTTTACCCAGTGCTGCAGCCAGCAGTACCAGTTTGCCCTGCAGCTTGCTTCCTGTGTGTCCCTGTGCTTAGGAAGTGCATTGTACCACTCTCCTTTCTCTACGGTAGCTGGAAATTTCCCTGGGGTTACTTCTCTCTTAAGAGAGAACAGCACAGTAACAGAACAGTAATTTCCTATAATTTAAACAAGAGGTCTTATGTCTTAATATGGCTATTGTTCACATAAAGGTAGAACTGCAAAGATAAAACTTACAGAAGTACCTGGGTTAAAGTTTTGTATAATATTGACAAATGTGATGCATGAAGTGAGGCTGCCATACATACAGGCCCCTCATCAGAGCAGGCATGGTCCTTGATGGTGAAAGGCTTTCTAGCCCACTAAAAAATGTTTTTTCTAGTGTGTCATTCTGGCTGTTCTCCCTTGAAGCCTGAATTTGGCAGCCAAGCAAACTGAAGGCCAGAATAGGTATCCTGCTGTGCATGTGTTTAATTCTGTTCTCCTCACCATCTAAAGTTTGTGCACGTTTATTTTCACTTCCCAAGAAGCCATGTATGATACACCCTGTTTATTCTTAAAAAATTACATTGGCAGAGAGTCAGCAAGACTCAGTGGTTTCTTCAAAATGGTATGGCTCCTGGGAGAAGCTGAATTATGGTGGGGTGCAGCATGCTGTTCCAGATGCTGAGGACCTCTGTTAGCCAAATCTCTCAATTTGGCAGGGAGATCACAGGAATGAGCTTGCTCTGCCTCCTCCTTGCTTTGTCTCTGTGGATTTCTTTTCCAGAGCCAGAAGCAGGGACCAGCCCTCATGCTTAATGGCTTGCTTAGTTCTCTTTTCTGGCTGGTTATCTCACGAAAAGCTGGGAAGCTGAGCAAAGTGTCTTGGGTATTCCCCTTCAAAAATGTAGTGATACTGACTGCTGCAGGCCCCAGCCCTTCCTGTAGCATTAGTGAGAAGCAGAGTTCAGAGGTTTGATTCAGTAGGGTCACCAGGCACCGGAATTATTTTTGTTTCTGTTAAAAGTAGAAGCTTCTCCAGTGCAGTGGTATTCTATTTATCACTGCTGCAACATATGACATGTCACCTGCTACACTACATAAATATTCTTCAGACCTCATCTGTTGAAAAACCTGACAAATCTGAAGAATAAATCAGAAAACTGATTGCCTTCAAAAGGTTGCACCTAGTCTTGTGGTACTGAGGATATTTTAGTGCTTTCACATTGGGTGGAGCTGGAACCAGCAAATACTGAGTTGTGACAAATGGGTCATAGGAGGGAAGTCAGTGGGAGTGTGTCTACATCTGTCCAAGCTGCAATCATCAGACATTGAAATTCTCATGCAAAACTTATTTCTAGCTTCTACAGATGTTCCAGCACCAGTCATTAGAGGAATGCCACGTGCCTGGGATGTGTCACTGAAAATGTGCAAGGTTTTGTTTTTAGTGTGTACAGTCAGCTGAACCCTGCTTGAGCTTCAAAATGCCATGTTGTGCCATCTTTAACTACCATTATTAGTAACTTTTTTCTTATGTTCTCATGGTGGTATTGTATTAGAAACTGCTTTTTGTCTTGTGATGGGAATCTGAAAGAAGAGACCAGGAAATGCATCATCTCATTTCTGAGAGCCTGTTCAGCCCGAAACCAATACTGTGTTGTGGTAGAAGAGAGGACGGAGGTTCCATGTCAGTCACTGCCCTCTGAGTATGGAGAAAAGCAGAGCACAGCCCCATGATTCTCGAGTCACCCGGGAGCAGGCATCGCTCCTGCTATGCGAAACCCGATCACGGCTGCAGTTTCCATCCCAATTCCCCGATTTCTGCTGTGAACGTGAGTCCGAGCTGGGCCTTTGGACCCTCATCGTGCAGGCCCACAGATGGGTAAAATCCCGAGTGCTTCTTAAGGAGAGCTAAGCCGTGCTAAGTTGCAGAGGTGCTGTTGGAAGTGGATGAGTCGGGGCTGCTCAGACCGCCTTCAATCGACTAAAGGCGCACCACAGGCACAAAGGAGAGAGGAGAGGGGGCGGCAGAACTCTGCCTAGGATCTCGGGCTGTCCGTGTGTCCCCTCGGGGGGACAGCAGGGAGGCCGGACGGCTCCCGGCGGGTGTCCCGGCGCTGGCATTCCCAGAGCGCCTGGGCAGGCCGGCGCGCCCCGGGGCTGCCAGCTGCCCGTGAAACCCGAAACCCGGGGGCTGGCCCTGCGGGCCGCCGGCACCGCACACGGCGCATCGCACGCCATCCATCACCCCCGCGGCACGGTGGCGGCGGCAGCCCCGCCTGCGCACAGGTCGCCCGAGCGGCGGAGGGAGAGGGGGCGGGAGGAGAAACTTGTGAGCGCAGCCGGGCTGAAAGCGGCAGCCGCCGGCGCCGAGCGTGCCCCGAGCGGCCGGCGCGTGTATGGCGGAGCGGGGCGGCCCTGCGTGAGGCGGGTGAGTACCGCGGGCAGCGCCGGCGCCCGGCTGAGCGCGGTCAGCTGCTAGCGCTCGCCCGTGCTAAACGCTTCCCAACGGGAGCCCTTCCTGGTGGTTGCGGGGGTACAGGCGGAGCGTGGGTCATCGGACTACTTGTTGACTTGAATATAAATCAAACCCCTTTGCGCGTACTGCAGCTTTGTGTTTGTGATGGACAGATTTTTGAAATGAGGACTTTGCCTAACTCTTTCGTGTTTACGGTATTCCATGGATTTTTAGAGCCACTGAGTGGATTTCTTTGTAACATAAAGGAGTAGTTGTCTTTTTTCCTTCTCTGGGAAGGAAACTGAAGGTAACATTTGTCTTTATCTTCATTTTCTGTAATATGCATGTATGTTGTCAGTTTGGGAGTTCTCTTCTTCCAACAGGGCGGAGAGTATTAAATAATTCATGTTTGATGATGTTAGAAAATTTTTCCAACAGATGACTGGAAGTAAACAGCAGGGTTTCTTTTAGATAGGTACCTTTGTCCTGAGTAGGCAGAAATAAGAAAACAAATTTCCTGTGTAGCACAGACAGAATTTATCTAATGTTAAGCTGAATTCTGTTTGTTCAGTAGCATAGTTGCTGAGAGAGGATGATGGTAACTCTTAGATCAGCAGGTATTAGGATGCTGTGAAGTTCTTCTGTTGCACAGCAGTTCTGTACCTAGGAAGTGACAGCAACTTCTGAACATTCAGGATTCCTCCTGAGGTAAGAATTGCGGGACTGGGACTGAGCAGTACAAGGAGCAAAGTATCTTGTTCTAGCTAAAAGTCATTTAAATGGAATCTCTTAGTCACAGAAGACATGAAGAGTTACAGGCAAAGGTAGAGAGAAGGAAGGATTGAGAGTCAAGTGCCTGTTTCCAGTCCCATGAAATTTTCATGTCGTGGCAGGTTTTGTTATTGCAAAAGGCATCTTCCAGTGTGTGATAGAGTGACTTAACATTAAAAATAAACGTGCTTAAAGCGTGTTTACTTGTGCATGGTATCTAAAGTTATTAGACTGCCTCTTCTTTTATTGTTGTCCTGTCTCTCAGCTACATTTTTCTGCTCCTGTTCTTTACTTCACTTTCAGTCTTTGATGAAACTAAGTTTAGTTTGGAATAAATGGAGTGCCCATTGCAAAAATACCAAATCAAACAAAAAAAAACCAAAAAAAAACCCCAGCAAAAAACGTGGTAACTAAGTAAAAAATATAAAGCCATGTAGAAAATTCAGTTGAAAACATGATTCTGGGTGAAAGGCATGACTTCTTTTGTGCAGTTAAGGTGATGTGCTGCTGGAGTCAGGTGAAAGCAAGGCTGTTGTTCCTTTGATGTGTGTCTCTCCTGAGTTTGAAGACTGGTTCATAAAGATCACTTCTATTAGTGGTTCTGTAACTAGCTTCATTTTTTGAAGACGGAGTTTAGAAGGACAGAAATCAGGATTCTGCTAGGAAATGGACGAGGTAATAGTTTGAAGTCCTGATAATGTCATGTCTTCAGAAGCAGCCAGAATCAAACCCCTCTGTGACCTCCACGTGAAGCTGTAGCACACAATCATGTTTTGCTGCTTGATTCAAAATCTTGGGTGTTTTTTTTAAGCACACCAGGTAGAAGAAAAAAAAACAACTAGTTGAAATTAATGGTAGGTAGTTTGAAGTAATTTTTATATGCTAACTTTAACTGTCTTCTGTGTAGACTTTTTTGTGATTATTGTGATCTTATGGCCTTTGGAAGTATGTTTAATTCCTGGAGCTATTAATGGGCTTTCTCTATATTGGACAGAGGGAATGCTTGATAAAATTTTTATTTTAAAATAATCTCTTGGAACAGAGTATAATACTTAATCATACTCTGGCATTTGTGTTCTATGCTCTTTTGAGGGTGAATGTATGTTAGGTTTCAGCCAGGGAGAAAAATAAAAGGTTGTCTTCTCTTGGTGTTGTAAACCAAGAGAAAATGGCAGGAGTGTATCTGGTACAGCTCCAAGTCTGGAACTTGGTGTTCTGTTACGTCAAAGAACTCAGGTAAGGTGAGTGGCTCATAGTGTTGGATGGTAAGGAAACACACAGCTTTTACTGTATTTACTACTCTGCTGCCAGTCCTAGGAAAAACTTAAAAATGCAATAGAGGCCAAATTCCCAGCTTAGATTCTTTTCTTTCATGTAAGACTGTAGAAAGTGTGAGTGGTAGGATTTAGTGTGTTAGTTTCTATTATTATGCTAAAGCAAGGATTTCAAGTTAGCGTTGTTTTTAATAGTTGTTGCCTGCATTTATTAAGAAAAATCTTGATTAGGTTGTAGTTTTTTTAGTTGAAAGCATTCAAAAATACATGAAAATACCAGGCATGTCAAAGATGGCCGTACTTCAGCTTCAGCAGCAGTTTCTTGCATAGAGTTTCCTGACTCTTTCATTCTGCTTCACCATTTTGCCAGTTATGTTTGGGTGATGAGTGGGTATGGTAAGCACTGGAGTGAAGCTGTAAATTTGTTTTGTATTTAATTGATTATGGATCCAGAATAAACCATAATAGGCCTTGATTAGCTTCCATTATAAGCTAGATCATTTAGTTGTGAAGAATACCCTGTTTTGCCAACAAAGTAATTTGACTGACTCTCCAATACATTCATGTGGTGTAATTATCATCAGTCAGCTTTACTGTGTGTTTTTGACCACCAGCTTTGTTAGCTCTGGTTCTTACTAGGTTTTTATAAGTTTAATAGCCTTCTCTATCCAAAATTCTACTTTCTCTGGAGTTACTATTTTATTTACCTTCTCTTTTTAAGTGGAAAATACAGTTTCTTCATTTCTTCATTTTCTTCTCCCTTTTTCTATTCCAACATTTTTTAAATGGTTTCCAGAGAAGGTGCTCTCAAGTACTGTGAGTTCACCCCAACTTGAGCACCTGCTAAACAAGAAGACACAGACTGGTGCACAGACAGACAGACAGACGGCTGGCTGTCAGTGGCCTTTCCTCTTTGTAATTAACAGCTTCTTTGGTATTTGTCACCTGCACAACTTTGCAGTAATGATCTTTTTTTTTCTTCTTCAGTTTTCTTCCAAGTTGCTGGTTACACAGCAAAATAAGATAATTGCTTGGAGACTGGAAGCCACCTGCAGTGTGGTGCTTTTTTTTTTTGTTTACGGTCATGGTCTTTGACTTATCTGTTAAATGTTTGAATTAATTTTGTCTGTTTGGCTCAGCTCTACTTTCATTGGGCTTTTCTAATGAAAATGTCATGCACCATCAAGCCGGGGATCTTGCAGGAACACACAAGCTCATTGCTTTTAACTTTAACAAACTTTTATTGTTTGCTGTTGTACTTGTGAGTTTGGAGGGGCTCTCATGCTCCATTGCTCAATGAGACAAACCTCAGCACATGTTGAATTCCTTGGCAATGTGTACAGTTTCTTGTCGTGAAATACCTTTCATTTTCCTATATTGAATTTGGTGTGATTTTGTGTAATGGCAATTATGATTAGTAGATTTTTATCAAAGGCATTTTTCATGTGTGTGACTTCCAAGAAGTAGTTGGTGTGTTTCCATGGTTCTTTTCCCACATTTACCTTTGCTTTTAGAACAGTAATTTGTTAACAAAAAAAAGAAAATACAACTTAAATTTTAAGTGGACTGATATTCTTGACTTATCAAATTGAACAATCATAAAGCATTAGTAAAGCCCAGCAATTTGCCTCCTTGCAAACAGGGAAATAGCTCAAAATAAGGAAATAGCCCACACATTTTAGCCCAGACCACCCTAATCAAAGAAAAAGCATGTTTGGTTCTCTCAGTGATATCTGGAGGGATCCTGCTGCCTCCCAGGTGCAGGCAGGATGCTGCTGCAGCAGGCAGAGAAAGCAGCCCTCCAGTTAATCCTTGCTTGGTTGACTCGACCTCAGCTCTGGCAGCAGCATCCTGGACTTTCCATAAGATGCCTTTTCAGTCATATCTTTGACCTCCCCCAGCTGCCACGTGCTGTGCTGTGAGAAGAAAAATGTGAAGGAGGATAGAGGTGACATCAAGGGAGGAAGGTTCTAGTAATTGACGGCTGAAGCTGGAAAAGGTCTTAAAAAGAACAAAAAGAATGGTCAAGGACAGCTTCTGTGCAAAAACAGTGCAGCAGGGAGAAACTTTTCAGCCTGCAGATGAGATCACTGAGAAACTTCACTAAAAAGTGGCAGGAAAAGGGTAAACAGACAATTTCTTCCTTCCTTATTTTTCAGTAGAGAAGTCCCAGGTTGTGTCCAGGAGTGTTGGTGAAATGAAAGGAGGTAATACTGTGTGCAAGATGTAAGTAAGGTGTAATTAATAAGTACTTGCAGTGTAGGGGTTAGTAAAAAGAAAACCCAGTTTTAAGGGGTAGCTAGCCCAGAGTATTGCTGCTTGTCTTAGCAATCCCGTGTCTCTGATGTTTTACTTCAGTCATAGTTGGAGATGGGCTGGATGGATTCTCTCTGTCCCGTTGCAGCCATTCATTTGTTCAGTTCTGACCCTCTGTCGTTTCAGTATTACTAATACAGGGCGAAAAAAGATCTGATATTCTGTTTGTGGCTTGATGAAAAGGAGCTGAATGACCTCAGATCATGAAGGGCTGCCTTCTTCAGCTAGAAATGTGTGGCTACAAGGAAGGATAAGAGCTGCTGGTGCAAAGCAAGTTGTGATTTTTAAAAATCAAAAGCAGAAAGATTGATCACCATTTTGTTTCCAGGCAGTGCTGTGAGAATGTGTAGGCACAGTTTTACAGGATGAGTCTTTAGAGAATGAATAACAATGGGTCATATCAATTCAAGTGGAGCAGAGACCCCCTGAAGCCTGCTGGAGCTTGGTCAAGTAAGGCTTTTTCTGTACCCAGCTTGACAGCTGACTGTGTAGAGGTGGAAGATGAAGAAGCTCAAGTGCTGATGTGCTGCAGCATCCCAGTGTGTTAAATGACTGCTTAGCAAATGGGAGAGTGCTACAGTCAAGGGTGACTTAAAGTATGCTTAAAGCCCCTCTTGAGTTTCTTGAGAAAGAAAAATGATGCAGAGGCTGCAGGCAATTAACTTTGCTTCTCATTCTTCAAATCCTGCTCTGTGGATCAGCTGGATGAGGTGGCTTCCCTCCATGGCCACACTGGCTGATTATTCTTTCACTATTTTGGAGGGGGGAAAAAAGTTTCAGTAATTCCTAAACAAATTGTGCGTTGTATAGTAGCTTCAAGGTCTTGTTGCTGTGTGTATTTAGAAGTAGTGACTTTAGTTGATTATTACTGTAATGGAGTTTTAATCATATTTACCTTACCTACTTGGGCATGGACTGGGAAATAAGAATTGTGTAGTTACCAATATATAGCACACAACATGATAAAACTCATTTTTAATCCTTCCTGTTGGAGCATAATAGATTGCTGCAGTTCAAAGACAAGTATGTGAACACAGACATGTATCTAGGAGATGAAGACAGACTTCTGGAAATCTTGTTTACTTAGTGACATCATTGGCTTATTTCAGAGTGTTGTCTTGGAAAGTGTTCTGAGTAATTTGGGGTCTTGTTGTTAAAGGTGAGATAATGATGAAGGGAAAAGCTGTGCTGTACCTTTGCTTATAATTCTAAACTAGCTACCATGGAATTTTGATTGCCCAGAAGTTGGAGCAAGCAGCCTACTTGCTGTATAAGCTTTTTTGTTGTGGAGCCTCTAGACAATTCTTTCAAGAGTTCGGGTTTCTGGTTGTTTTTCTCTGTGTGTTTGTATGTCTGTGGTGGGCTCGTGTTGAGCTCCTGCCTCTTATCCGTGATTGAGATCAAAATCGTGTGTCACATGCATGGATAGTCACTGTGATTATCCACTACTAAGTGTTGCAACACACAAACCCAGAAATCCTGGATGCTAGAAAGAAATAATTCCTCTGGCAGTTGGAATATTTGTGCAGCTGTTCCCACAGATGTTTCTTCTTTCTTGTCTTTTTTTTTTTTTTTTAATTTCTCCATTAGAAGTAAGCAAACCGAGGCAGAAATGTTACAGGGCCTGCCCAGAGAAGGAGAGAAAAAAAATGCAATACCTTTTAGTTTGGACATAGTAATTTACGTTCTTTCAAAATGACTGTGAATTCTTGCTTTGTTTGCCGAGTCCAAAGCCTGCTTAGGCTCTGCAGAGCTGAATGGAAGTGTCCTAAAATGGAAGCTTTGCAAATAGACTTTGAGAGTAAGAATCTGCTTGGGGTAATTTGGGATCTTAATAGCATTGCTGGAACCCAAATGGACCCAACTTCAATGTGTAATTTGCTCATTTGAGTGAATAGGAAAGATACTGGTCAGAAAACAAGTTCTGACAGAGCTCTGCCCTGTGGCTAGAAATGAAATTTTGGAATGAAAACATCGTAGCCAAAGCCCCCCACCCCCCAGTCAACAACTGGTTGCAAGATTGAGAACTAACTCTGTTTGTATGTAAGATGCATTTGTTCACTGTTTTGAAAAAGACAAACACAGTCCTGATACATGACAGTGGGAAGTCCTGAAGGTGCTATTTTAACTACAGCTCAAGTAAAAATTCTTTAGAAGTCAATAAGGTAATTGAAATGTAAAACATTATTAACATTTGATGCATGGTGGTGAAACCCCTTCTCCTCCTAGGCGAATACAGGGCTCAAACTGGAATCTGTTAACCACGTCCCCCAGAAATGTTTAATAAATTATATTTAGGAAAATACCTATTTGTATAAATAGAAATCTATCTCTTGGTGCCAGCAGCTTTCTTATGCTGGGTTTTTCTCTCGGGGCTCACAACTGAGTAAGTAGGAAGAAACTCTGAGAAGGCACACGTTGTAAGTAGTGGTTTTGAGGAATGAAAACCTATGAGAAACAATATATTGGTGCTTTTGGGCTGTTTAGTTTTCCATGTAACCTGGTATGTGTGTGATGGCTGCTGCCTAGACTTCACCAGCCGTGCTCGAGTCCTCTTTCTTCAGCGAAGTTCAGACCTGGCTTTGTGTATTCTGTGAAAATGAGAAAGCAGCCTTAGACTGTACACATAAATATGTCAGGTGTGTAAACATCAGGGAGAGAAGAGAACTATTTTGGGGTGATGAAGAATAAGTTGGAGTAGCCTGTCCATGAGCGTGCTGCAATGAAAGAAAAAATTCTGACAGGGTAAGGAGTTCCTGGGAAGCCTTGCTACTGCTGCGCTGTGGGTGAGGGGATATGTTAAAATAGCTGTTTCAGTGATGTTTTTTCTGTCAGAAAGTAACTGTATTGCTGGCTTCCATGGGGTTTTAGAAGTTGGGCTTAATGAGTAGGGGGATCCTTTTCTGTCCTGCCTGCTTGTCTTATGTGGACAGCTGGGAAAAATAAGTCTAGTTCTGAACCATGGGAATATTTTACAAGTATTGTAGTATGTGCCAGGACAAAAATATAATTGACATCAACATGCTTATAGTAGGACCCTTATTATTTTCACTGTGATGATTCTGTCCTGCAGTGAGTCAACTATTAATTAATTTAATAGAATCATAGAGCTATTTAGGTTGGAACAGACCTCCAATATAATTGAGTCCAATTTTTGAACACCAGCCACTGTGCTGACTAAACCACAGCCCTAAGATCCACATCCAGTCACTACTTGAATGCTTTCAGGGATAGTGACTTCACTTCTTTCTTTCTTAACAGCTTCACTTCTTTTGAAGAATTTCCTAGGTTTTAGCACTGATAGAATTTTGGCCGCTTGCCATGGTGATTCAGCTCCTGAACTGGTCGGCTGGTATTCCTGGGAGGCATTACCACACTGGGAAAGGGTTATTGGCCCTGCCCTTTGCAGTGGTCAGTGGCTCTTTGTATGGGAGTAGTTAGTCCCTTGAAGTGCTGCCGTCTGCCAGGCGTGAGGGGAGAGGGACACTTCTGGGCAGTGATCAGGGACAGCTGTGATGATGATGCTGTGAGCTGGGGAGCTTGGGGGTTTCTCATGCACACTCTTTAAGTCCCTTGCGTTTGGCTGTTCTCCTGTTTAGTATGTGCTGAATTCCCATGTGCTGAATTCCTGCCTCTTGCTGTCAGGCTGGGCTCACAGAGCTCCCAGAGCACTCAGCTGACACCAGGAAAGGACTAAAGCAGCCAGTTGAGCGTGCAGCACGTGGCAAGTTTGGTGACAAGACTGTTTATCATGTAATGAGATTAAGCCTCTGCTGCACTGCTGTACAATGCACTTTCATGTGGCTCTGACTCCTTTCCTTGGCAACTGGGAAAGTGCAGAAGGAGAGTTGGGCATAGGCGTGATCCTCTGCCAGCACTGGAAATAAAATCCTAAATTCTCTCAGACTTCCTCCAGATGTTTGTATCATGTTTGATGGTGTCACTCCTGGGACACTGCTTTGGAGATGTTCATCTCCCAGCACCAACAGGAAGGCTCTGAAACGTGAGTTTTGCCATTTCTTACTTTCGTAGGGACTGCTAGAAAAAATGGCAGATTAGCCAAAACAGCATAACAGGTATTGTTAGTCCACATATGACTACACAGTATTTTGTACATTATTTAGGTGTCTAGTAAGTAATGAAAAAATATTGTGCATTGCCTGGTGGAAATACCTGGGAAAGGAAATAATTTCTAGTCTGACAAGGGCAGGTTGGTACTGCTAGGCTGTGCACCAAGCCTACCTCTGTTTTGGAGGGGGAAGGAAGGATTCATAGCTCGGAAGAGATTTTTTGTAGGAGGTCATGCTGCTCAAAATGCATGCCTGGGTCAAGCCTTTGGTGTCCCATTAGCTTAGACTTCTGAGAAAAAGTTGGCTCTGGTAACTGAACTTCCCATTGTGGCACTATGATGTACCATGAAGGAGATGAATATCCTCCTGTGCCTTGAAGCTGAATGTCCTAGGCTGGAGGGATTGTACAGAAATAAGCCAAAAGTCAAAACTTGTGTTACCACTCAATTGTGAACATAAGTTAATTCATACTTATTTTCTAATACCATAAAATATCTAATGGCTTTCCATACAACATGACTCTTAGGGGTGGGAGGGATGGATATAAGCTGCCAGATATTTTTGGGATTTTTTTTGTTATTTTTATAATTTCTCCTTGGAGAAAAAGTTTAAAATTTTTCTTATGAGTCGTGGAGGTGCCACATTTTGGACTAATGTGTGTGTGACAAGCTTCCCTGGTGTTGTGTGCTTGAAAAAGAGAGTTAACGTGTGTGCAGTGTCATGTTCTGTGCTGACTCATGTGGTTTGTTCTTCTCTAGCTGAGGATCAGAGGTCCATGGTGAGAGATGGTTTGCAGGTATTTTATGCAAAGCAGTCTTGTACTCAGAAAATTCATGTGATGCTTCTTGTTAAATCTGCATCTTTCTCTCATGGAACACTTTTTACTGTGTTACTGAGCTTTTAGGTATTCGGGAATTTCCTAGAAACATGAAAATCAAATAGCAGATTTGCATGGGGGGAGACTGCTGACAGTTTCAGACAGTATATCTTGAGTATTTTCCATGGCATGACAGTACAGCAGTCTTGGATGCCTACTTGGAAAATACCTAGTGTGGAGCTGGTGGTAGGAAGGTCCTCTATAAATTAATGTGAAGTTAGTATTTGTGCTTAAAAAACAGAGTGAAAACTTGAGCTCGGAATCAAGTTGTATGTGCTGTTGGAGGTCCAGAAGAATTAGATTTTAGCTTTTTTGGCATCTGATATATAGATTGCAAGCAATGAAGGGTTGAAGTTTTATCACAAAACCAGAAAGAAGATTTATTGGAAATGTCAAGAAATCAATCACAGACCTAATAAGCCAGTTAAGCAAGCTTTTCAGTTTGGGTATGTTTAAAAGCAAGGAGGTTTGAATGGTTCTTGTTGATAAACTTGGATGCCTAGACAGATTGCTTGGAAACTGATAAGAGCAAATAGTTTGTTCTGAGACTCATTGAAAATGGAACAATAAGAAAATGGTTTTTTGGCTAGTCTGTTATTTGCAGATTTTTTTTTTAGGCTAATAAGGTAGGAAGAAGTAAAGTAGTGTGGAAACTGGGATATGATCCTGTAGTTTTCCCCCCTTTAACGATCCATTAAAATTTAACAGAGCTCTTTAGAGAATGTTTTTAAGCTGTAACTTGTCATATTTTTGGTGATGTTAGTGCTGAAACACCTCTACAGACAGTGTTCCATCTCTACAGAACAAATGTGTGTTTAACTGAAAGCTTTTGTGAAAATAGGTTAGTATTGACCAAATTGTCATGAAAAGGTTACAGAATTCTAGGGCAGAAGATACTCATTTGCCATCCTGACAAAAGAGCACAGGGTAAAATTGCTGATGGCTTGGAGTGGTCTGAGTGTTATTTTTTTTGCTGGCAATGTTTAATATACTGTATGACATAGCATATGTATGTTAATAAAATTGTCAATTTAATTGGTTTAAGTTACCTTTGGAATAATAATAATAAAAAGCTTTACTATTAAGTAGCATTTCTCATTAAGATCTTTGGGTTCCTTTGTAACGTTAGAATGGTTGTTCATTTTTCATAATAAATATGAATTTTGTGGATCAGTAAATAAGGGATGGAAAAATGTCTCATAGTAAGTGCTCTAGAGAGGGGAGAATAATACCAAGGTACTCTCCTTTGAGGTGGGGAACGGGAAAGAAGGCCTTGGTTTTTAACCACTTACACGGGACAGGATTGAATAACCTTGATAAAGTGTTCTTGTTCAGATAAAAAGCCCATGGACAAGGTGACAGGGATTTTTGTGGCATGTTTTGTGCATTTGTAGATGCACCAGAGCTACTTAGGCTTAGATATCCTCAAAACACAGTCCTAGATCTGTTGTTGCCAGTTCCTACTAGTTGCATCTAGACTTAAGTTTGGCTTTGTGAATAAATTGCAACTTTTTTGTTTGACTTGGCACCATTTCATCAGCTAACAAATGGCTTTCAGATGCTTGTGATTGATTCTTGCTGCCCATATCATTATATTTTTAGCATTATGTATTTTCTTATGTGCAGTCTAAAAGTGCTTAATTTTCTAATTATAATGTTTTTCTAACAATTTATCTTTTGTCTCCCATTGGTCTGCCATAAGCAATGCTAGTATACTCTGGGAAAGTCTTGTAAAATTACCTTGATTTGCAGAGAGATAAGTGAGCGTGGCTGTCTGCAAAATGTTGTGTAAGAATAGAGTTCTACAAAACTGCACTGAAATGAGTCGTGGAGTCTTGAAAACATATTACAGGAAAATGAAGATACATCTGGTTGCCTCCTCAAAAAGTGTAATTGTTTAACTGTTTTAAAAGCTGTTATTCTGGTCGTCCATACAGATTAAAAATTTAAATGGAATTATGAACTGTGCCATTTGCAGAGCTGAAGGTGGGCAGGGATCTCCTTGGTAGGGGAAAAATCAATAATTCTTTATCTTTCCCAGCTTTTGTGCCATTGACTTCACCTTACTCAAGCTGGCTCTTACTGCATTTGCTTCTTGTTGTGCTCAATGTCATTTAGTAGCATGAATGTATGGCTCCACACTGCTGTTAAACTTTATAAGGCATTTGTGAATAGGAAATCTTGGATGTATACAGTTTGCAAGTGTTCCCTTGAAAGAAAATAAATTCTCTACAGTCAGCAGACACTGTAGTATAGTGTTATTGATCACAAATACCAAGCACAACCAAGCAAAACACTGTATTTTGTCTTGCTGTAGAACTTGGGAAAACGTGGCATGGTTCAGTGTGGTATTTTACAGAAATGCTTCATTAATTTGAGCATGCGGGATGGGGGAATGGAAAGTTAAATAAAGTGATTACGAATGATTTTAAGTGTTTTAGTGCCTTGAGAATTTTCTTAAATGCTGTGGTGAACTTGAAACTGCTGCTTTTTTTGAGCAATGATAAAAATGGGTTCCGTGTTGTTTCAATTAACCATCCATAGTTTCCTGTTATCAGTTAGGATATGGTGCAATGTTTTAAAAGCCACACAAATAAGCTTAAACATAAAAAAAAAAAGATAAAGTATGTTATGGTTCAGTCACTTCTCAATTATTAATAAGATCTTCAGGATAATTTAGGCTTTTTTTGCAGAGTTGAATTTTGTGGTGTGTTTTCTGCAGCTAAAATGGATGAACTGTGTATGAGGAAAGTTTTACTTGCTTTCAAAGTACAAAAATCTCTTGTAAGCTGGTGTGATGGCTAAATACAATATACTGTAATAGAGGCAGATTTTCATCATTCTTGACTGGCCCATTTGTGGGTGTGAAGGGCTGGCAAATGGAAAATGTCTTCTGCAGATGACAGAGGACAAGCTTCCAAGAGCCTTTGTGTTTGGAAGTACCTGAAGGCTGGTTGGAATTGCAGACTCCATGTACGATGGACCAGAAGAAATAATATTTAATTACTGTGTGTGTTCAGTCAGGTGAGGTACTGGGCATAGGTTTAACAGGAGGAGAGGGCTCTGAGAATTTCATTAGCAGATTTTCATGTGTGGTGAAACTGTGGGTCTTTTCCACTGAGCACCTATCCTTTCTCTGTAGCAGGATGTTTTGCAGCTTTGCCACATTTGTTTTCAGTCACATTCTTAAAAATTGCCAGAGACTTAGAAAACCCAGTGGCTGCTGTGCAGAAAACTGGGATCAATTAGGTGTCAATACTTACGTGCCTCCAGCACTTTTTTTGACTTACTGTTGCTCAGGATGTTGACCTGCTGTAGAGTTTGGTGGCAGCAGTTCTATAATCCATGCTCTTTTGCCAATTTATCTTGGCACATCTTTCTTTCAAAAAAGGTGTCACCATTGGAATAAGTATTGATGTTGTTATCTGAAGTGTTGCTGACGCTGTCTTGGTGTTCTGTTAGTTCATGACCAGAAGATCCATTTGCTCTGGGCTTTTGATAGCTGAGATGATTTTTCCCTAAAGAAAGCTTCCATTTATATTGTGTTCAGTATCTATTGAAACAAAAAAAAAAGGGCAGAAAAAGTATTGTTGAGAAAAAAAGGCAACACATCCCAATAAAACAAGAATCATGTGAGCAGAGCAAAATAATCTGAGTATTGAGTCAGTAGTGAGTTGAAAAATATGCAACACAGTTTTATGGTAATTCCACTTTTTTGTTACAGTCTGCAGACTGAAAGAGGAAAACTTCCTGCAAATAAAGTCATGCAGTTCATGGAATACAAATGATTTTAATTGTTCACAGGTAAAAACGCTTATCATTACTGCTCTTTTGTTTATCACACATCCATGGAATTGTTCATATGCTTGAATCTTTTGGTTTGACCTGTGCAGGGTAGGTGATGTCATAATACAAAACAGTATAAAAATGGGATGATTTCTTTCCATAGAATGGAATTAATTAGTGAGATGGTTTGTAGAATTATTACTGTCAGCTTTGCGTTTATGGACTTGTCATCTGGATGATGAAAATGTTTGAGTACTATTCAGGGCACCTTTATATAGTACAAATTTGGATGCAGGTGTAGAGCATGGATGAGCTGAATTTGTGTTGAATGGTGTACATGAATTTCTGGCTCTGAAGAAATGATTTGATTTCAGAGGAGTAGTCCTCACTGAACTCTTGGAGGCTTTTGCTGCACAGCAGAGAGTGGTGCTTGTTTCTGTTCTTTGAGCAAGGGGCTGTTTGCTCACTCAGGCTTGTTGTGGGAAGGTAACTTTGGTTTCTGTTGCTGCCAGTGATACTTCTGGTGTATTTATTGAGCCGCTGATTTGCGTGCCTTAGTGAGCCGAGGTGTGTCACCCCCCCCCCTTTTAAAGCTGATTTTGCTCCTTGCTGTTTGCACCCTTCCAAGATTTGTGGAAGGTTCTGTGTTCTTGGCTGTCAGGGTGTCAGTCTGACCAAATGCTCATCTCCTTTCCCCTGCCCTGAATGCCTGCCAAGCTGGCTTTGTTGTTTCCAGTGGAGAAAAATGGAACTTGCTAAACAAGATGTTGATGCATTGATATGGCATATTGTTTTCCATATTGAATTGGAAAGCAAGTTTGCAAATAGCTTGTTATATATTACCACTGTTAGGGAACTTAGTGCAGAGAAAAGATCTATATTTATGTTGCATTCCTTCAAGGCTGTTTTTATCAGAGAAGGTAAACAGTATTTTTCAAATGTGAATCTTGCAAGAAATAGGTCAGAGTTGCACTGTGTTCTCAGTTTATTTTGTCCTTCAAATGTGATTTTTGAAGTTCTCATGAGGATCAGATTGTCTTATAAATCTTAAAGGCAAGCTGTCTATCCAAGAGCAATCACCTCATTGCCTTGGGATAGGAAGGGAAAATTCATTTTAGTTTTTGCAAATTGTTCCATCACTTCCAAATTACCACTATCTGAATCTTCTTTTTTTTTTTTTTCTCTCTCTTCAAAGATGTTAGTACAGCTTGTTATGGTTCTACTTTGCAGATTTGAACTTGAATGGGCTGCTTGAATGCTAGGTTCTGGAAACCTGGACCATGAGGTGAATGTTATGCCAGGATGCCCCCATGTCCCAGACTTGAGATATCTTTTGGGAAACCCCAGTTTCCTAGGCAGTCTCTCAGGAAATGTCATGGTGCTGTGAGAGCTAATTATGTCCTTCCTTACTTACAGGAAAAATGAAGTAAAAATCTCCAGTGAACCAGAATAGAGATGATAAAACCAGCTTTGTTCTGGAAGGCTGAAATCTTACAACTGTTTGTGTTGAAATCTTAAAACTGTTTCTGAATTTTAAAAAATTCTATTGCGTGCTGTGCTGCTTATGGGATTTTTTTTCCCAGCAGAAAATTTCTGCCCTCCCCTCGTTTTTCCCCCCGGTGATTGCATTTTTTTGGTGTGTATTTCTAAAATAATCCAGATAATTTGGGATTAGATTTTAGGACATCTAATGCATATTTGCCAAAGAGAAGAACTGAAAGTCATGTTAAAAATATTTACTTTCATGATATCCAGATGTGTCTAAACTTTCCTTTGTCTATCAGATGTGTCAACAACATCTGTTTTCTTTTTTTTTGCTTTCACTTTGTGTTCTTCACAGTTGAGTAATTCAAAGGATAAATTGTGGCTTAGTCCTCAAAATAAACTGTAGCACAGGGACATGGTCAGGTTCCCCTCTGCGTCTGCTGTGAGTTGAAGTTGAGTTCTGCCTGCACAGGGGAGCTGCTGTTAAGTGTGTAACTTTTTCATGTTGTTGGGTTCCTATTGGTGCAATCATTGCTTGATTTTGAGAGCATGTTGTAAACTAATATAATAAATAACATAGTGTGTGTTCACTTTGAGAATAATGGGACGTATCTGAAATGATGAGGTTAAATGAAAAAGAGGACTCGGATTCAAGTTTGAGATGAGAAAGGTGAGGGGGGTTCTTGACAATTTCCTAAAGCTCAGTAAGAATGCAATAATTGCACTTTTAACAGTCTTCTCAGGAGCTCTTATGTGTACTTGAGCTTGTACCTGGATTTGGCAGTGATTCACATACAGAAATGTACTACTAGGTGATTTCCATGACAGATATAGCTACTTTATATACTGTTCCAGAAATGGTGTACCCATGACTGTGGTAGATATTGTCACTCTTATTGCAGAACTAGCCAATGGAAATGGCAAAAGGGACAGCAGGCGGGTTTTTTTTTTCTTTTTTTTGTTACAAAAACTGTGCATTATTAGCTCATTATCCTTCAAGAAATGAACCACTTAGTGTGGACAGGAGGATTTTCTTACATTGTTCTTTCTGGTGTGCAGGTCTGGGAGGAGGTGGGGATATGAAGGCTGGACTGGTTTGAGGTTCTCTGGCACTGCTTGAGATGGGCAGGTGGAGTTTTAGCCTTACCTCCCTTACATTTCTGTGCTGTGGAACCAGGTGTGGAGCTGTGGAGGGCTGAGCACAGCTGTGCCAGTGTTACACTGGGATCCCCTGCGTGGGTATTTGTGCAGGAAAAGCTGTGTGACTGAGCTGCATGAAAGAGTACTAGCCAAATAATTGCCTAGTAAATTCCTGGGAATGTATTTCTCTTGTACAAAAATATTTATAAAGGGAGCAGAAGAAAATAAATTGAGGCAAAATTACAAAAGAACAGTTTGAAGAGGGGGCAGGGCAAAAGGTGATGCTTTGAAATCCATCACACACTCCTCTAACACCTGCAGTTTCTTGGATCCAGAAAATGAACTGATGCCTCATTTCCACTCATACTAGTTTTTCAAAATGGTTTTAGAACAACTAAAAAAAGGTCCCAAAACAAACCTACCAAAACAGTCTATAAAACTATTAAAAATAATTTAAAAAATGTTGTTCAAGCTTTATAGGTTCTTCAACAAACTTTAAATAACAGTGTGAATTACTGCAAGTGTAATTTTTCAATGATTTGCTTAGTGAGTAAAATACTTTTTTTTTCTTTTTTTTTTTTTTTTGTAATTTAAACTGCTTACTGGATCTTTTCCCACTCTGCCAGAAGAAAACATTGATTTATTTCAAGCCTAGGGATAACTTTGGTTCAGTCTCTACAGAGATCTGATAATAGTGATGGAAATTAAGTAGAAGTACTTAGTGGTGATTTAGCTCTCTATGCCTTGCACTTAGCTTTAAAACTGACTGTATTTTTCAGTGAGTTTTGGTGAAGGTTCCAGATGAGTTTAGTCATATCTGTCTTGTCACTGGAGTTGAGAAGGAGGAAGAGTTAGCAATGCACAGATAAGTTATTAAGGATTTTGGAAGGAAATAAACTTATGCTACTTCTTCATTAACTTCATCTTCTGAAATCTATCCCAGTGTGAACAGGATTATCTGTGTGGCTAAATCAGTAATACTAACCACATTAATATGTTTTGGTCATGTGAATTGTCCCAGTATGTGTATATATATGTCTGATAAGAAATATTTGACAATCTTCAAGCATCAGAGTGAATGTGTTCTTGAAAATGCAGTGGTAATGGTTGAACTTTCAGGCTAGTCACAAGATTTTTGTGCCACTGAAGGCAGAAATAACTGCTCCTTTGGACCAATTTCAAACATGTTCTGTGTAAGGACTAAAGCATCAACTCTCAGCATGGACAGACAAAATTCTAAGTAATCAGCAAGTACTAGAGCAAGGTATCTCATGAACAATTTATTTCTGCTTCCAAGTGTCCAAACTACTTCCTGCAGAGCTTACAGATAAAACCTGTCAAGCTGTGTGCAAAGGACGAAGCACCAGAAGAATAATTTGTACACCATTAAATAACTTTTATGTGTAGACATTCAGAATATGGGGTGGGAGGGAAGCATTGGAAGCTGGGACTTAACTCTGCATTTCATGTTTTGGATTCGGTCACGGTGGTCACTGTTATGTTAATATTTGAGGACAGACTAAACATTGAGAAAATTAAACATACATCCTGCCTGCAACACCAATTAAAACAAGAAAGCCACCTACGCTTGGTGGAGGGAATGGCTTCTTTTCAAAGCAATAAGCAGAAGTTATATTAGAGTGGATGTACAGAATGTTTTTTGCTATGCTGTAGTTAGTCAAAAAATAGAATGAGTGAAGTTTGTGTACTGGTGGCTGAGAGTGAGGACTGCAAATGCTTGTGCTTTTATTTCTCTCTTGGTTAAACATCTTGTAGGCTTGTCTGTCTTGGGGGTGTTGGAAAAGTGATGGATTTAGTCCTTTGGTCTTGAGTTTCCTGGGGCTTCCAGTACTGAGAGGTGTACATTCTTTTCCCTTTCGTCTAATTTCCTCCCTTTGAAGTGGAGATCAGGCTTCCATTGAAAGCAGAGGTTGTCCAGATACATGGCATATGAACATCTGACTTTATTTGAGAGTACATGAAAGGCTTTTATTAGTTTCTTTTAACATTTCTGTCTCATAATATCAACTTAAATCACACTCTGAAATGAAATCATAATAGTTGCTGCCTAGATTCCTTGTGTATTGTAGAAAGCTTAATGCCTTATGTACAGGATCTCTCAAGGCTTAGCTGAGATTTCAGCTGCACTGTCTCCCATATGTTTGGGAAAAAACCGTTCATCATCTGCATCCAATTTAGCTGAGAGCTGGAATGCTGGAAACATGTTTTTGTTCCTGGTGAAACAGAGCTGCAAGCGCTGTGCGAGGGAGAGCATCACAGTGGAGTTGTTCCTCTGTCTGTGCAAAGCAGAGGTGTCCAAGTTTAGCTGCTTGTATTTATTTGTGGCTTTGGGTCCGTATCTCTTTGGTGTAGGCTGAGCTGGAGGACTGTGGTGAGTGCACAACAAAGCCCCATTGGGTTGGCTGTGGTGCCACTTAGCTCTTGGTGCAGGGCAGAGGATCCCTGCTCCTGCTGCAGGTATTTGTGCGGGGATCTCGCGTGTTCTGAGTGAGCCGGCTGCTCCTGGAGCTTTCTCCCACATCCTGGCAAGGACACTTGGAGATGCTTGAGATCTCAGCAGCTGATACTTAGACTCTTCTAAGGTAGGTGATGCTACTCAGTGCCTTTGTGACTGTGACTTTGTGACTTTGTGGCAGTGCCTAGACACAAAGAGCAACTGGATTAGCAATTTTTTGGTTTGTTTTACTGAAACACGTGGCAAATGTCATCATCTGAAGAGGCAAAGTATGTTGGTGCTTGTAGGCATTGATGTGTTTTGTCCAGATTCCTTTACCAGCCTATTGCTGTGAAGCTGAATGCCTTCCACAAACAATGTCTGACATCTGTTATCTCTGCTGGATTGTTTTTCCTCTGTGTCAACTTGAAAATTGTATGTATAAAGTGATTTTTTATTTATTTGAAACTTCCATCCAGGGCATTTGACTGTTTGGTTAGGAAATGCAAGGTCAAATAAATGTTTTTGATGAGTCTTGCTGTTTGCACTTAACAGCTCTGAAGCAGCACCAGCAGTATTGTCTTCGAAAAGACAAAGGCCTTAGGAATAATTGAAAACAAAAAAGTGAAGAATTAGAAAAGCTTTTCCAGAGCTAATATAAGAAGAGAAGTCAGGTCACGAGACAATAATCAGAGTATCTGTTCTGCAAACTCCCAAAGCACCATATTCTATGTTTTTCAGAAAACCCAACTGTTGCTACAATGTTGTCTATTTGCACTGGCTAATCTATTTTGTTAAAGGGTTAATTATCTTTTTCCATTTGTAAAGACTGAAATGTTGTCTTGAGAACCACTGTGTCTGTTGGAAGAGAATCTGAAGAATCCTATTCCATCTGCATCTGTTCTAATTAAACTTGGTTCCAAAATTTGAGTGAATGATGGCTCAAGCTGATAAACTTACACAACTCTATGTAAAAATTGCTTTCTATGTGGTTGATACCTAGAGATTTTATTTTCCAATTTAGAAGAGCAGAGTTATTTTCCAAATCATTATCTGATCAAGAGAAGATGAAAAAGTAAGGATGTAGTTAGGGCTGCAGATACAGAGGAAGTAAGAAGTTACTAGGAGGCTGGATTAATTTAATTGCCTTACACTGGCTTTTCTGCAGTGTCTGTTCTAGACCTTGGTTGTGAGTGTGATTCCTTGGGAAAATTGTCCATAACTGGTAGTTGTAAAATAATAAAAGCCACAGTTGTAGCTTTCACCCAGCTCTACTGAACTGGCTTTGCAAATGGAATAAACTGTGGTGCTGATTGTTTTAGCAGTCAACTCATGTAATTCATACTTTCCAGAATGCACCTTATTCTGCAAAAAGAAATCTTCAATCTGTGCTTTGGCAAAGAAGGAGCTGCTTAAGTTTGTGAGACCCTGATTTAAACTTTTTTTTGGTTTCCTGCACTGAAAAGACATGTTGCTTTTGAAATGCAGGGTAGTGTTGGTACAGATCATAGATAATCTGAAGGTTACAAGCAAGGCAAAAAAGATGTCCTTTTCTTCTTTGTGAAAATAAAGAACAAAAAATCAAGAAGGCAACAGTGCAGAGCCATCATGGTCATATGGAGGGAGATGGGGCATTTTTGGGGTATGGGTGGCAAGGCTTCTCTGCTGTTTTGACTACAGTAATGTGAAATAGTAAGGGCTGTCTGACAGGAGATGATAACCTCCTTTCCCTTGAGCATGCTGATGTTCCCTGCTTTAGATGGCGACATACAGAAAGCACAGACTCTCCTTAATGTGAAGGAAGTGAATAAGAAAAGGGAGATTTTGCTGGTTTGTTCTTGATGCTATTTTATGCAATTAATGACCTCTGTCATTCATAGCAGAAGAAATTTATCTTCTCAGGATACCTTGACTCTCTTAAATTAGATAAATTGAATAAATTGAACTCTGTAAATATGAACATGCTCAGCACAGTCTCAAAGTGCCTACAGATCCAGGACCCACTATCTTTGGATTATTTTTCTTTTCCTTTTACATCTGTTTTTCTCAAGTGTTCATCCTAGTTAATGTCACTTTCTCTTTCTGTAGCCTGCCTAAAGCCTGGAGAGTGCCCAATGTTGTTTGCTACTAGTTGGTGCTTTTCTGTTTTTTTTTTTTTTAATCTAAACATAATGTTTTCCTTAAGTTTTATGTAGGTAAGTAACATATACAAGTTTGCTGGTTTTGAATCCTTTTAGGTGAATAACTTAACTTGGTTTTCCCTTTTTTCATTTTGGGTGCAGCAGTGTCAGTAAAAGATGCTTACATGTTTTCAGCTGGCTTTCAGGTCACTGAAGGTAACCAGTTACTTGTTGAAGTGTTCTTGACTCTAGTTCTGCTTCTCCTTCAGCTCACATGGCACAGTAGTGACCAGAAAGAGACACATGAACATCAGATGCTTTTAGGGAAGGTGTGCTCACCTTTTAACCGGGGGTTATGATGGTGGAGTGTGAATGTGGATGCAACACAGCAGAGCTGGCTTTGCTCTTAATGGTTCCTTTAGTACAAGCTGGAAAAGTAGATGTTAGCATCCATGCACAGATTGACCTTTTAAAGGATAAGGACCCCATGAATTTATTCTATTTCCCCATATGAATTTGTTTTAGAGTCAAAGGATAGTGTTGGTGCTGATTTAGGAATTCAGGGACAGTATTCACTTAACTTAGAGCTGTACTGGAAAGGGCAATAGCACAATGATGTTATTTTTCATTTACTAATACATGATAATTTTTCATTTACTAAAACAATTTAGATGGCATGACACACACTGCTGCTTTCTGAAATACATTGGAAGGATTGTGGACTCTCTTTTTCTGATGTAAACTTGGTATTAAAAAAGTGAAAAGTTAGTTCTTTAAGTATGAATTAATGCTTTTCCTGGACAGAAGATGGAAATGTCAACTGCAAAGTAATGCTGCTTATTTAGAGTTGGCTTTTTCAGTGGAAAGACACACATCTGCTTTTAAAAATTTTGACTATATTGTCTCCAGTATTCTAGCATGGAAATTTATGTCAGTATGGTTAATGTTTTTAAGTGACAGAGGCAATTACCATAAAACATTTCTGAACAGCATTAAAAGGATACTGATTCCTGTTTAAAAGTAGGTCTATTTAAAGTTTAGGTCCTGCTGGGGTTGGCACGCAGAGAGGACACAAATCTTGGATCTGGTATTAAGTTTAGTAGGAATGGAAGCAGATGCACCTCTGAGGTTGCCAAGTTTGAGTCTTTGGTTCTGACTTGCCTGTGTTTGAGTTGGGACAGTGTCAAGATACTCTCTGAGGCTGGGTGGGTGCTCACTACCTGTGTACAGTGTGTGCCTATCTGCTTAATATCCATGCACTCCTCTGGATGCATACAGGACAGCTGGGAAATGGGAATGGCAATTCTGGATGCAGGCAGGTACAGGCTGTAACTCTGTCAGTTCCCCTGGTATGCTGGGGGCAGGATGTTCCCACATGCACATCTGTGATGCCATGATCCTTGTGGGAAACACATGGAAGTGGGAGAGATTTTCTTCAGAGGAATCTCGCAGCAGATCACCAAATGCTGCTGCTACTTTAACTCCTTTTCACTGAAAGGGATAAACATTACATTGTGCATAGCAAAGCAGAGGAAGTAATTTTGCATGAAATGTTCATAGCAGATAGGTTCAAAATAAGTCCATGGATTTCTGTTTGTCAAATGTGAACTAATGTAAGACTTTAAAGGTCATTGTGTGCTGAGTTGAGGTGGATTGAACCTTCCTTTGTTTCCCTTGAGGCTTCTGTAGAGGCACCCAGAGATAAGGTTCCTCCTGCTCTGAACATCTAAGTATCTGGAGAGATGCTGCCAGCCAGTACTTGCCAGTACTCTTTTTGCCAAAGCTGGGACTTTGCTGGGACTACATTTGCTCTGACCAAGAGAGGAATTTGAAGTGTGCTGCAGGCAGCACCACACTTGTCATTCTTCCTCCCACTCTCCAGCAGCTACAAACTCTTTCTGCAGAACCTCTGAGCTCCTTTGATTTGCAAGTACTGCAGCAGATTTGGGAGGAGGTTTTTGCTGCTGTAGACAAATGAAGTGTATTTTTGCTGCTTGGCAGCATATTTAGTGAATGTCATTTGTAGCATCTTCATTCTTTTTGTCAATTTTATAGGGAATGTGCAAGGTCTGAACTGCTGTGAATTGGACAACATAGAAAGTCCTGTTGTGTTGGATTTCCTAAAAAAAGCATTCAGCCTTGTTTCATTCTCAGTGATTCAGTATCAGAGGGCTGCTGACATGGGTACTCAGATGTCTTTTGCCACCAATCTTTGAGAACAAAGAGTGGTGCTAGAGATAATTTTTATACTTTGAGATATCATCTGTTGAAATCATGCTTGGACACAACTCTTAATCAATTCTTTTGTAAGTGAAGCTGTTATCTGCTGAAGTATTCACCACTCACACGTGGGAATTAAGTTACTTTTAAGCTGTCCTTACAACTACTTTCTCCATTTAAAGTATGAAGCTGTAAACCAGGGTTTATATATTTCCAGTGTCAGATATTCAGAGGCAGTGTTTGTTACCCTTTGGTTGGAAGAGACATCTGGGTCTTGAAATGTCTTTCAGCTGTTCCAGATGCTGCTTTTGACTTGCTCCCTGACCTTTTCACTGCTCAGTATTTCAGCTCCTGAGACTTGTCAGCTGTTCTGCATTTTTTTGTCCATCTTGCATTGCTTGACCCTTTCAGCTATCTGAGGCTCATTATTGCCTTGTCTGTAGATTTTGAAGCTTCTCCAGATAGTTGCAGCTGATCTTCTGCTATATGCAGTTTACCTCTAGCATTGCTGGTTGTGCAGAATAAGACACTTGAAATGGGAGTCTGGGCAGAAACCTGGAAGGTTAAGGACCACTCCATTCTAATGATAGAATAGTTTTGTGTTGGGAGGGACATTTTAAAGGTCATCTAGTCCAATCCTTCTTCAGTGTACAGGGACACCTTCACTTTTCCAGTCACTTTGGTAACAGCAACCTTGTCTTGCAACTGTGTGCTACCATGTGAGGAAAAAGCTGGGGGGATATATACATAGTGGGTAGCATGCAAAAAAGCATAACAGAGTGTTATCCTAGGAAGTTGTTGCTGAAGTTCTTCAAAACCCTTTCCTGTGCTGTGACATTTTGCAGCGACTCCTAAATCAGGTATGGTGTATCTGTACCAGAGAAATGATGCCCACACAGATTGTGTGCAAATGTCTGCCAGTTACACAAGTCTTCTACAGGTGGAGTCCATCTCCACCCAAAAAAGTTAGTGGGATTAGGAAGTGGTGGTGAGAACCAAATGTCCTTTCTAGGTGTCAGGAGAGAATCTGTGATCAACAAAGTACTCTTAGCTTTGCAGTTTTGTCGTGACTCCTGCTGCCACAGCAGTGGTGGGAGGTCAAGAAAGGAGAAAGCTGCTGTGTGGATTTTCACAGAATAGGACTGAATGGCAAGGGCATCAAAAGCTGAAGCTGTGAAAATTGCTCCAAATGTAGATCTGACAGTGTGATGTGATGCTGCAGTGACAGAAAGGCTGCAACGGCTTTGCTTTTACAAAACTATGCACATGTTTACTAACACTAGTCATTATCACAGAAAATAAATATACACGTGTAGAAGTGGATGTTTTTAAAAGTCCCTGACCAAATTTGTTAACTAATTCCTGTTGTAATTCACAAGAAGTTGAATGTCATCTTACATTCTTTATAAATCCTCAAGTCTCATTTTATTTGGGCTGTTTAGAGCTGTGTCTGAATTCCTGTAAGAAAACAGCAGGCTTGTAAAGGTTTTGGCTGGTCTAAGAATGTGGTAGAAGGTTCTGACATGAAAATGCAAATGAGGTACTAAGGAGTTGTATTTGACCAAGCCCTCAAGTTTCTGGCAAAGTTGTTTGGTCTTGGTTTTTGAACTGATCCTAAAATGTATTGAAAAAGTAATGGATATCTTTGCCTCATCTTCACCAGGCAGTGAATATCACCTGCTGCAGTTTGACTGCTGATAACACCGTTTTTTATTGCCTAAGGAGTAATTCTTTAGGCCCTGGAATTAAAATTCTTTCAAGCAAAATACATTCAAGCTGTCCCTGTTAGGACAAAAGTGAGAGTGAGGAATGCAGAACAGCCAGATGATCTGTGCCTAGGATCCTTACTGCCAGTGCTCCAAGAGGTTTGTTAGATGTCTCAGAAAACCTTTTGGATAAATGTATAATGTCTGTTCTGAAAGTTTGTGGCAGAAAGCTACTGGCAAGTGCACTGCTGCAGGTTTTGGAAAAGAGCAAGAGGGGAATCCTGTAAAATCTCTCCTTGCAGCGACAGAAACTGAGACATGCTCCATGCAATGTAAAAATGCTAAGCACAAACAGAATCAGCTTAGAAAGTTATGAAGTATGTTTTTACCTCTTTGACATGTTTTTCCTTCCATGTGCAATATCCCATTGACACAACAGATGAATAGCAATGATTTGAAGTATCCTGATGGTGGGAAATAGGTCAGTCTTCTGCTTCCTGCTGCAGTTGCTTACAAGCTCATGCCTCTGTTGCAGCAGAGATTCCAGTGTCTTGGGATGTCTTACAAGCAAGATGAACGCTGACAGTGTTTTCACATACTAAATGATTTTAAGAAGTTGCTACTCAGACTAAATAAAAAATAAATTGAAAGGAAACTCGCTGGTCAAAGGCAGCAACTCCGAACCTGAAAGATATCAGTAAACTCAGACACTTATGCTCTGTGTAGCTTCTGAAGACAAAGGGAACCCAAACCTGCACATCACTTGGAAAGAGGTGTACGTGCTGAAGTATTAATATAGTTTTACATAGCACCATTGTGTCACAAAGACTTTTATGAATTTGGTGTGTATATGTATTTGGCAGATATGTTCATCAATAACCAAGCCTATTGTTGCTGCAAAATTGCAGCCTCTTACTGCCTATCTGTCCACATGTTTGGTGTAGAGAAGTCATGTCTGCAGTGCTGTGTGTGTCTGCTCCTTTGTGAGAGCAAGGGAATTAGATGGGACAGGTTGAAAGAGTATGGATCTGGGGCAGGCACTCTAGCAACTTCCCACTTTTTTCCATTTTGTTCTGGACTGACAATGAGCTGCAAAGAACAGCATTTGAGCAGTGGCAAAGATGAAGAGTTACTGGAAGTGAACTCTGCTGATATTTTGCATGCTTGAAATGTGCTATCTTGGCCATGAGAAATTTCAGTGAGAAGAAAAACACTGACTGCAAACCACCGGGGTTTCTTGCCAAACAGATCATCTTCATGCAGTCCTGTGACTACTCTTGTAACTGGATTTGGTGTGCTTTAATGAGTTTCTCTGACTATTTCCTGGCAAAATGCTGGGATCTGGGGGAGATGCCCAATTTAATAATTCAAGTATTGAGTGAGTGGTAGCTGAGGAGAAACACTTCCCTGCTTTCTGTGCCTGCTGCCGGCACAGACCTTCCACATTGGCAAGGAGAACATAAGTGCAGTTAGTTGCCTTCTAGACAGACCAGTGAGAGAGGCAAGTGGCTTTATGGGAGCAGAAGAAGGTTGGATTGAAGCCAGCAGTGGTAGATGGTGATGGTCTCTGTGGACCAGGAGATGTTGATGCAGAGCCAATCTGTCAGGGAACATTTCTCATTTTGTTTGCTTTGCACTCTGATGTCCAGACAAGCCCAGGAGAGTGAGCCCACAGGCAGCCCCAAATGAATATATAGTATAGAATTTATTCAGTTCTGGTCATTACCTAAATTGGAGGCTGGCCAAGTCAGTAGAGTTGACTCTGGCAGCAAGTACAAGTTGTGTTTCCTGTTGAGAAGATGAGTTTGAGGAATATTCTCATTTAGTGCTGAAAATGCATGGCTTTCTGCCTCTTCTTATGAGACTGAGAGGACTTGGAGTATGTTGATGTAATTCCACACTTTGTCATGTGTTGTTTACATACTGTTTGCACCTCACTGTTCTCTGCATCAGTGCCAGCACCCTGATATTTCTGCAATTTATTTTTATGATCTTAGTGTTGAAACAGCTGTAAAAACAAGTAGTGAAAGTGAGCCAGCTGCTGGAATTTCTGATTCCAAGTCTGGTTTGTAGTAGGCAGACATTGAAAGGGAAGGATATATGAAAAGCAACAAATAAACCTAATCTCAGGACTAAATGCAAACAAGTCAGGTGGCTGAATTTTTTACTGCTAAAGAGAATTAAATCACTAATTAATACAGGCTTTTTTTTTTTTTTTTGTACAGAGCATATCCAAGGATATTCTACTGCTTTAAATGAGATATTACACTGTTCTGTGTGGACTTGGGAGCAGTAGACCTGTTGTCTGTCCTACACCTCATATGTTTCAATATTGCAGAAATAGATAGAAATTTTACCAGATAAAGAGATGGAGATGTATGAACATCTTCCTCAGCTAGATAAAAATCCATATACTTTGTACACTGATATCAGCGCCACTGGCATGCGACTTCATGAAAGAAAATAAAAAGTTATCTTTCATCAGAGCATCTAATTGGTTTTGCCTTTGGTATTTAGATTCTTGTTTATAGTCCAAGTGTAATAGGGACCTAGTGTCTTTAGCACTGCAGTGATACACATAAATACTGTATTTAAACTCCTTTGTCCCTGCCTTGAGACTTGCCCAGCAGCAACAGCTGATAAGCTTAGCAGTTGTGCACCAAGGAGCACAGGGTAGCCTATGGGTAATGATTTTGTTCCTTTTTTCAGTTGCAGTAATTTACCTGCTGTTTACAATGCTTTCCATAAAATATTTCACTAATTCACCTTCTAAAGGTGTGAGTTGGAGGGCTGCTTCTTGGCATCTATGTTGGTCCAAGCAAAACCCAGAAGCACCCATGAGATGCCTGCTTGTATTCAGAAAATGCCAATTATGAGTTGGGTACATTTACTTTTGGTGAGAGGGCAGTGTGGTCTGAGGACTTGTCAGCTGGTTCATTTTTGTTCTTGCAATTGTAACCACACACACAAAAAACAATCTTTATCTGCTTTGCAGAGAGCCAGACATTTTTGTATGTTTTGTGGTGCCACTTGACTCAAGTAAATCTCACAGTACAAGTGTTCTGGGTGACTCTAGGTGAACCCTAAAGAGATAGGAGAAAGATTTCCTTTCTCTGAGAAGATTACCAAGTGATTTAAGTCTTGATCCTGCAATTTGTACTTTGCTGAAGCCTCTGTGCTTGTGTCGAGGCCTGTTAACCTCAGTGGCACAGGGCAGTGAGGAGTTGTAATCATGGCAAGCAGATTCCAGGATCCAGCCCAGACCAGGGATGTGAAAATAGGCTGTGTGTGGGTATTAAAAGAAAAAGCTGTAAGCACACAACAGAGGTGGCAGCTGGAGAAGGAGTTCCAAAGGGGATGTGTGAGCAGTAGGAAGAAGGAGCCAAAGGAAAAAAAAAGGCTGAAAACCACTTCTGATTGGAATCTATTGATTCCTTCTGTTATTGTGATTTATTTTATGGTGATGTAACACTGTGTATTAATTGTCAGAGGGATGGCCTCATCTGTCCAATGAGTATGTTACCTGTTTTTCTAGTCTGCCTTAGAAACTCAGTGCATCCCTTTGCAATGGCAATGCTGATGCCCATTCACAGTGTAGAGTGAAGGTCTTGTTGCTGTGCAGGGGACCCAGAGCAGGAGTGCCAGGCTTGGACTCACTAACCCCCTTTGCCAAAGTGAGAACTTTGAAGCTTCTGTCTAAATGTTCTTAGTCAGAGACGTTTGCTGCCTGCAATGTCAAGAATATTTCATTCTTTTCCTGACCTGATGTTTGGAAACAAAAAGCTAGCTGAGAAGCCAGCTTTTCTGGGCCCTAACAACTGTGCAAGCTCCTGATGAGGCAAGAGATTGCCAGTGGTAGTCTGGAAAGAAGAGAAACATGTTGTTCTTTAAACACTTAGTGAAATTTCATGACTGATTTTGCACACTGCTCTGTTTGTGGTCATAGTCACATTTTATTCTGTTTAGGTATAAACTCTTTGGTACATGTAGGTTTCGGTTTGATTTGTATTTTAACTGGAAATGCCAGAATGTGCAACTCAAAATTGTTTGTTTGTGCTCTAGACTTAATAGGAGATTAGGAAAAGCTTTTTGACTGTGAAGCTTAAGCATGTTACTACATGATTATATGTACAAAATCCATCAGGAAGAGTCATGACTGTCCAGAAATGGTTAAAAGGTATAGTTTTAAGAAGGCCATAATGCTGCATGAAACTTTGTCAAGTTTAGTTCCACAATTCATCTCTACTTTTGACACAGTTCTTGTGCCTTAAGATGGGCCAAAAGTCTTTGTGATTTATCAGATTTACCAGACATCTGGTAAAGTGTCTGGGCACACACTCAGTTCAGTCAGGGGTTGCTTGTATGAGGTGATGTGCAACTATTCTTGCATCTTACTGGCCCCATTCCTTTAAATGGACTTCATTAAAAGGAGTAACAACAATAATAACAAAAAACACCTCCTCTTGTCTGGTGGGGTAAAATTAAGCTTTGGTGAAGTATAGAGGCTTTTTAAACATTCACTGAAAGCCCTAAGCCTGCCTGGGAATTTTAAATGGGGACCTCCAGTAGTCAGCTGCTTTCCATAGTCTGAGGAAGTTCTGTAAGTTCATTCCTTGTTACTCGCCCTAAGAAACAGCTGATGTCTTCTTCAGTGCTGGTCAAAATGTCTTGCACAGCAGTTGAACAAAACTTTTGCCTCTTGCCTGCTTTTTAGCAGTTCATTATTATTTTAGTATTTTAGAGGTGAGTAGTAGTTCTCTCAGCTGATGGGGTGCTGGTATGAGAACAAGCAGGCAGATGGCAAATGCTTTTCTAACACACTTCTGTAGCCGAGGCGTGTTTCTTTTCCAGCTGTGTTGAAAGGGGCGAGTTACTGCCTGGATAATAATGTAGTAATTTTACCTTTTCCTCGTTTGCCCAACAGGAGAGTTGCCCATTCCCAGTATGGAAGAACACAATGGCTCTTCAGAGACTCCTGCCCTGAGCCAAGGGCAGCACGTTGCCATCAAGTGTGGGTGGCTGCGGAAGCAGGGGGGCTTTGTCAAGACGTGGCACACGCGCTGGTTTGTCCTCAAGGGAGACCAGCTCTACTATTTCAAAGATGAAGATGAAACTAAGCCCTTGGTAAGTGAAAGGAGATAGGATGGGATTCAAGGAGAAAAGTAAGTTAATGCAAGCAGAATTGTCTGGAGTGTGAAGCACCAAATTTCTCCATCTCTGTTACTGACTCAGTGTTGATTTGGGATTTTGATTACACTGAGTCAGGCCCTGGCAGTTAATGTAGTTTCCCCATCAGACTCATTTCTAAAACTTCCTTTCCCAGATCAGGTTTTCTCATTTCTGCATTTTAAAAGGAGAGAAACATACAGGAAGTTCAAGTAGCAAAAAATCATCAGTCAGATGGACTTGACTGAGGCAGATGAATAAGCTGTATTTGAAAAGATACTGCTATTTTTTTAAAGTTTTTTTTTTCTGCTTACTATGCAGAGTATCCCAGCTTTGTGTCTTCCCAAATAAGACCCTGAATACATTGCCATCTGTAATATGGAACAGACTGGTGTGTGCCTGGCTGGTTCTGTTGTGGTGATTTACTGCTCCTTAACCCTCATCTCTTTTCCTATTTATTTAGCTTTCTCATCAGCATGCTTCAAAGCTGCCTAACCCCAAAGTGCCGAAGGAGTAGAGTTAAATGGTGCTTCCTCTTGGGTCAGGGCAGGCCTGAACCTCTTTGATAGTAAGGATCTCCTGCTAACACCTACAGGGGTATGATAATCTCATGTATTAATGATTTTCCAGATGTTTGTGACTTTCAAAAAAAAGCTTTGACATCTGTGAATTACTTCTGTGCAGGTACTAAAATATGATCATCACATTCATATTTTTGATGGCTACTAAATTTCTGATGGTATACCTTTTGTATGGAATTTCACAGGGAATTCTCACAGGTGTAAAACCCACCTAACCCTGTTTGGAACAGGTATGACACTTGACTGAGCTTTACAGCTTGCATTATGGTGCACATAATGAAGGAAAGTATTTAGTCTTGAGCAAATGGTTTCCAAAGTGTTGAGTTAATTTCTAAGTACCTATTTCACAGCCTTGGTAGCTGTTTTCCCGTAAAATTATCTCAGATAGTATAGGTTAATCAAATAACACACTGTATATTTACATAAGTTATATGATATGATGGCTACTTTGAATATGAAATAGTTAATAATTTCTGGGAAATACAGTATATCTTCCATTATATATATTTTTAATCAAGAGTGTAAAAAGCAGCCATCAAAGTAAAATGTTTGGGCCAGATCCTCAGCTTCCAGACAATAACTCTGCTTCCTAGTACTTGATATCTGCTAG
The DNA here is from genome assembly GCA_003676055.1 of Chloebia gouldiae. Taxonomy (NCBI): domain Eukaryota; kingdom Metazoa; phylum Chordata; class Aves; order Passeriformes; family Passeridae; genus Chloebia; species Chloebia gouldiae. Next base: position 6,505,524 of record QUSF01000025.1, read on the forward strand.
GATGTTTGCCTGCAAAGACTTCATGGCTTTTTAAGAAGTAGCATAATGCTGTGTTTCATGGAACCTTCTACAGCCCAGAGCCCAAATTATCTTCTTGTCCTTCTGCTACTGACCTGTGGAATGGCTTCAGAAATATCCTATTGACTTTGCTGCTTCCCTTTTGTCAAATGGAAGTGGTAATTCTGATCTGATACTTGAGATAGGTTAGTTGGCAGCTTGTAAAATAACAAAAAGCTTATTTGAATTTTCCACTTTTGTCTCAAGCAAATTCACAAAGAAAAATAAAGTAGGGTGGGAAAAGCACTGAGAGAAGTGTAACTTAAAGTATGCCAATGGGTTTGGAAAATTAATGGGCCTGTCCAAATTAGATTCAGTCAATAGCTCACCTTGGTGTAGCTTTTGAAATGTTTCCGAAACAAACTGCACAAGTGTCAGTGCTTGAAATATGTCCCACGTTCAATGCCATATACAGAACTATTTTTTTCTCATTACATTGAAGGGTTTGCTGCATTAACTGTGACAAGAAAATCACTATGACCTTCTGGGAACCCTGTTGTTCTTGCTGTGGAGAGCGAAAGCAAAGAACTCCACTGATAACAAGAATTTTCAGTGCATAGAGATATTAGGAAATAGCAAGCATATTTTGTTATGTTGGATCTGTATTTAGGATAAATACCTCTTTGTTTACTACCGGATTATACAGTCTGTACAATTTATGGATGTACAGTAATTCTTTTAGACAATAATATAATGGAAGAAAGTTAATGAGGTTTTGTTCCAAATCAGATTATAGTTTTTATTTTGCATGCTGGTTGGTTGTGTTTGGAAGGAGGCAGAGAGCAGTGATTACTTGTACTGAGGAATATTCTAATTGCACACAGTGTGTGTGTGTGTACATATATATATATGTATGTATATATTTATAGAAGGTGGAAGAACTATAGTAGGAGAGGACAAAACAAGCCAGTGAGCTTTCACTGTTCATAGCTTGTATTCCTGTTAATGTGAATTGGAGAACAGCAGAATCCAGTTTCTGGTGCAAATTCAGCAGGTGTCTTGAGCACCAAGTCTGCTTAACATTTGGGGCTTGGCTTCTGTTCAGTCTGTAACAGACATTATGCCATGATGTTTGTGTTTTTGAAAGTGAGGGAGATGTGAATGGAACCAAACTTAGAAAAACCCTGTGATCTGTCAGACTTCATTCTCCAAGTGATTGTGTATAATGGGAGTAAAGAGAAGGAGGAACATTTTGTATCTAAAACATCAGTAAATGCTTTGGAATTCCTGAAGCAGGCTCATTTCCTGCTAGTAAGAGAGATGGGTACCACATATGCTTTAGTCAGTGTGTGTACATCTCCTTGGTGTCAAGGCTATTAAATTTAAAAGTCATTAACGATCAGTGTGAGAGTGGGGAATTGCCTCTGCCAAGCTGTGCCTACAGGCACACAGAGCTAGTGAAGAACAGAAGAAAAAGCAATGCACAGCTGTTACAGTCAAGGTCAGTGAATTGTCATTGATTCTTTATTATCATCGAACACATGAATCTTTCCCTGCTAATGTTTTATCAATAAATTAGCATCTGTCATTTCTGCTGAAATCCCTTAAATATCTCTGAGGATCTGGCAAAGATGGCATTTCTGTTTACTGAAGATGTGTGTTTGGATAGCAATAATCTAGTTAATTCCACAGGAGAAAAGAAAAATCTAACAAATAAGTGAGCAAGCCATGTGAAGGAAAAAATCTGATTTCTGATAAATCTGTGTTATCTCTACTGCTTGGAAGTGATACTGGATTTTCCTTCCTTAATTCTTTTTACTATTTTGTAAAATAGTGCTTTTACTTTAGAAAGTTACTGTTATGCTAGATTTGAAGGTCAACTCTTCAAGCTTGATATGTGGACAGCTGAAAGAAATCAGAATTTAGCGTTCCCTGTTCCACAGTACAGCTGTTTAAATGCAGCCCATGAAAATTAATTTCTTCCTTTCTTCTCTCCTATGGTTAACCTCTTCAGCTCTGTCAGGGTTGACATGGTCTTGACTGAAGCCAGAAGAAGGAAGTCAGAGCCAGCTCATGAGACATAGTGCTTTTTCTGTGGTTTTGTGATCAACAGAGGGGAGATTTGGAGCATTGTCTCCTTTTTGCAGTTTTGCTGTCTCACTCTCCCAGTGTTACTGAGGAAGTGGGAGCAAAGCTTCGTACCTTGTACTGATGGAAGATCATTGGTATTAGGTTGTAAATGAACAAGAATGGACAAGCTCATCCAGTCTAAACAGCATTTCAGTTTCAGGCACCTCTTTAATGTTGTTGAGACTCAGCTTGGTTTATGGACTTGAGTCTGAGGTGTTTACAGCAGAGAGATCTTGAAAAGCTATGAATTAGCCTTCAGGAAACACTTGTGGTATATGTCTGAAAGCTGACAAGGATCTGCTGTTTCAGTTTATATCCCATCCTGAACAGTTTGCCATGCTGGTTTTATCCTCAAAATCTTTATAAGCGCTTAACTGTTCAACTTAAGTAATTCAGTGGCTCACAGTATCTTAGGCAGGCCCTGGGATGGGACAGGGGATTGAAGTGGAAAAGTGTCAATCTTAAATGTGACATTTGAATTGGTTGTTGGCTGAAAGTGAGTTAGTGGCAACTGCAGTCTTAAGTACAGGTCACTGTTTTGTCTGTAAGGGAAAGATGTTCTCTGATGTACAAAAGGAATATATTTTGAAGCATTACTTTCTGGAAAAATCACAGAATGAGTCATAGAATGATCTGGGTTGGAAGGACCTTGAAGATCATCCAGTTTCAACCTCTTGTGACTGATGTCTGTTGGGACTCAGCCCTTGACCACTACTGTCTGGATCCAGCCAATTCCTTATTCAACTGACAGTCCCACCATCAAATGCATTTATCTCCAATTTAGAGAGAAGGACACTGTGGAGAACCATGTTAAAGACTCTACAGAAGCCCAGATAAATCGTGTCTGTAACCCTCCCTTCCCCACTGATGGAGTCACTCCATCACAGAAAGCCACAGGGTTGGTCAGGCAGGGCTTGCCCTAGGTGAAGCTGTGCTGGGTGTCTCAAATCACCTTCCCATCCTCCATGTGCACAACTTCCAGGAGGATCTATCCCATGTTACTCCCAGGCACAGGCTGAGAGGCTGGTAGTTCCCAGGGTCCTGCTTTCTGCTCTGAAGGTGGGTACAAAGTTTCCCTTTTTCCTGTCACCTGGGACTTCACCTGACTGCCACGGATTTTCAAATATCATGGAGGGTGTCTTGGCATCTACATCAGCCAATTTCCCTCAGCACTCTGGAGTGCCTCTCATCAGGTCCCTTAGGCTCATGACATTCAGGTTCCTCTGTGGCCATGAACCTGATCTCTGCTTACAGTGGGAGGGACTTTGCTCCCCCCAGTCCCTATCCTGCTGTCCCTCCACTGCAGAGGTGTGGGAAGAGAGGTTGCCCCTGAGGACTGAGGCCAAGAAGTTGATGAGTACCTCAGTGTTCTCATCTGTTTTTAGCGGTGTACCAGTGTTGTTTATTGGGGCAGGTACACCTTCTTTATCTTTTTGGTTTTGACTTCTTTCCCTTTTTGATTAACAAATTTGTAGAAGCCCCTCTTTGTTATTCTTTGTGTGTCTTGCCAGATTCAATGCTGTCCATTTAATGCAATTTGTGTAAAAATTTCATCGACCGATAAATCCATTTAATATCATTAATAGAAAACTTGATAAACTGCAGTTGCATTTTTAAATTAAAATCAAGCTTCTAATGAATGCAAATAGAAATTACTATGATAAATACATATTTTGTATCTTAGCCTGTCTGGGAAAATCCTTCAGTATTAGTATTGAATATGATTAAAGATTGAGCATCAGAGTTTTTAATAAAAGGGAGTGGAAAACATTTCTGTGTGGAGGGCAAAAACCAAATTGTACATGCACTTGAGAATTGCATGACAGGAACTGTGATCTCTCATTGCTGCCTAGAGCATTTTCAGTCAAGGGAGATCAGAGTATATGCACTCTGATCCTTTTCTCTGGGAAGCAACAAGAACCAGCTTTTGTGTAAATACTGATGAGCATCACAGCAATTTAAACTGTTTCTCAGTAGATTTTGCTTTAATTTTTAAGAGCAGCCCCCTCATGAGGGAAAGATGTAAAGCATCAAGTCCATGCTTGGCTTGATGGGGCTTGAAAATCCACAAAGCCACTTCAGGGACTTGCTGTGAAAACAGCAAGGACTATCCAAGCCATTGATAATGATTTTTCAATTTTTCAATTTCTAGGCAAAACATTTGTTATTAATCTAGGAAAGTAGAAACAGTTTTGGCATGGACATGTGCTGCAGGGTGAACTCTTACCTGTGCAAACCTATTGTAAACTTTAAAGGGAGAATTTAAGCAAATTATGCAGGTGGCGCAAGAAATAGGGAGGTGGAGGTGGGGTTTGATTAAGGGATGGTTCTTAGAAATTTCACTAGAAACTTAATATACCGGCTGAAGTTAAATAGGATTTTCTTGACATCAGTACTGATGTCTGCCAGATATCAAGCTGTTTTTTATGTTATTGGATAGCTGAATATGGAACTTAAAAAAAAAAAAAAAACAAAGAAAAAGCCTCCATGAAAAAATCCATTAAAAATCACACCTTAAATGGATCTGTGAATGCAGTGGAGTGGAAGGTGAAGGGAAAGGCTCAAAACTACTTTGGGCTCTTTTATTGGGTGTTCTTTGAATGGCTCCTCAATGATATGAATATAAAAAGGCTTCTGCAACTAAAGCAGTGAAATCTCTGAAATACAGGGAAGGTCATCAAAGAACAAGTCTTAGCTTTTATGTACAGTAGAAAGTTCTACTATTTGTAATACCTTTATAAGTTTTTATGTAATTTACTGCTGCTGGTTTCAGCAACTTACTTGTGGAGACACATTTTTTTTATTCAATGGCTTATATAAGTGCTTTTAAAGGTGTGATACACTTTGGTCAGTAGATACCCATGGGAATTTTGTGCATGAGAGACTGGTGTGATAAGACTGAGTTTATTTGATACCAGGGTACTTCTAGTGCCATTATTCTGTTGGTGGGGAAGGGTTTCTCAAATTCATGGGACTGAATTTCTATTCTCAGCCCAAGACAAATAGGAACAAGATCCATCACTGAGGTACTCAACTTGGAGGTGATCAAATTCCAACTTTAATCCTCTTTTCTGCTTCTTTCAGATCAAAAATGCTAACATGAAATTTCAGTAGTTGTTCTTTGCTTTGTTCCTTTAAAAAGTCTTTGGGCTTGGCCCAGTAGCAGTCTTACAGATTTTTACAGGAATTAAAAAGGTTTTTCCTGAAGCATTAACTACCACATTAATTACAGGAGTGTTACTAAATACTGTGCAAGGAGTCTGTGCCAAAATCAGACAGTTCTTACTCCATGTTTTGCCCCAGCTTATGCAGTTGAAAATGCAGTTCCCCTGTGAAGATGGTTTTTAGGTTCGAGTGCAATGCAAGGGGAATTCAGTGTCTTTTTTAGTCAGATTTGCATGTAGCAGTTGTGTCATTTCTGTGACCATACTGGAAACATCTGCAAGCTGCTGTATCCTGCTATTATACCAATTTGTTTAAATCTGTGCATGCTTCATTCCCAAGGGCTTGAAGCCTTTCATGCTCCCTGAACTTGACTGAGTTTTCAAAACAGCTCTCAGGTGCAGTCTTTGTCCTTCTTGCATTGCTGCTGTTCCCTTTCTTTAGATCGAGCTCTGGCTCCCACTTCCCCTGGTCTTCCTTTGCCTCTGAATACACTAGCTAGTGAAATGACTGTGCCCCTCTCCTCTCCCAGTGCCCGTAACATTCATAAAAGGCTGGCTTTATATGATCCTTGCTCCCTAACATGATTCAGTGTCTCCATCCCATTTGAAAATTTGGAAGATAACAGATTGATGGGTTGCCTTCCTGTTCCCCATGCCTCTAGCATGCTGGCTGCCTGAGTAGATCTTCAGTTTAAACTAAAAGTTTGTTTTTCTGTAATCAGCCTTTTTAACGTGTTCTGACACCCACCTCCCCACAACCCTGGGCCTGGATGCCATGCTAAGATATGCCAAACTGAGACTGTGTCTTATCTTGTATTGGACCTCAGAAAACTGGTCCAGTGACTGAATTTCAAAATTCACTGAAATGAGACAGCTTTGTAGGTGGGAAATGCGAACCTTCTGTGGTGTTTCCACTTGTGTATTTCACGGGGAATTTTTGTTGTTATAACCAAACTCAAAATGCAGGATGGCAATGAAAAGATGATCCCATATAAGTCTGCCTGTTTGTGTGGCAGTCAATATTGCCCCAAGTCCTCTCTCAGAGCTGTTTGGGAAAAATAAACACATGCTCCCAGACTTCTGTATCTTTAATTAATCCAAACTGGGAAATTAGTTCCAGTAAATATTTTTATAATAGAACAAAGCAAGAATGCCTCGTGGCACTGACTGAAAGCACCAGCCCCATTGACCCATGTGTGTGCACTCAGAGCTGAAGCTCCCGAGTATGCTGCCATGTGTTGTATAAACTGTGTGTGTCATTAGTCTCAGCCAACACCTGCTGTTAGATTGGAAAAGAGAGGCACTCTAATAACATGTAAACTGGCCAACAGCTTAATTTCAGGTCTTGGCTGCCAATGCATCTGCCTAGTCCAAATGTTCAGAGGGCTGCCCCCACCTATCTCTTCCTAGGACCAGGGAACTGGCTTGTTTATAAAAGCTTGCTAATGCTGAAGTTCATCCCTTGGTGTGCTTCCTTGCATTTCATGGATAGGCAGGACTTGCAAATGTAAGAAGCTGCTACATGTTACAGAGCTGCTTTTCCATCCTGGTGGGGCTGCCCAGTCTGTATTTCCCTTTATACTCACACCATCTCTCCCTCCCTCCTTTCCTCTCTGTTTCTGACTCGTGCCAGGGTTTGGGACAGGGAAGCATGGGGAGATAGTGTCTTTTGCTATTCGCTGTTGGCTGCTGAATGAAAAGTGCATTTCTGGTGAATGCTGATGAATGTATATTTAATGGATTAATGAAGTTGTGGGGAGAGGAGTAAGGATGGTGTAAGGCTGGTTAAAAAACATACCTGATGTTATGTTGGATGGTTGTTATTGATTGTCTCCTTACTAGCACCTTCTTGTCTGAAAGACACTGATGTAAATTCCTAATCCTGTCAGTGGTTTATGAACTCCAGTGCAGTGTGCAATGCTTTGTGTCATATTCAGTGAGGCAGCAGTGGTCTACTCTAGATGTTTCTCTTTAGATTTACTTGCTTAATAAAAGCAGTAAAGCAACTAATATGAATACTGCTACACAGCACATGTGATGAAATTCTGTGAAAATCAGCCTCCAGATTCATCTTTAAGTAAACAAGTAAACTTAATGCTTTTTCTTTGGAGCATATGTGGAACCTCAACCATTGTAAAATATGATCTTTTTTCACACTCCAATAATTTGGGCAGCAGAGGCTATGTGGTAAATCTCTCTTATTTAAGGGCAAACGTGGGGTAATGACTAGATGAGGATGTTTTGTTTTGGAGCCTGACACTTGAAATTCAGTAACATGTGATCAACTCATAACGTAAAGTTGCTCTTGATAGCTTTTAGTTTAACATATGCTGTTAAGGGAAAGTTGAGATGCGGAGAAGTTCAGCTGGTTCTGTTACCTTGCATAGGCCACAGTTAATGTCCCAAAAGAAATCCGAGGTATGTTTGCTTATTTCCTTACATATTGCTAAGGTATTTTCTTAATGTTGTTGCTGCAGTAATTGAGAACTTTAATTCTAGCAATAATTTTAGCAGTATTCATACAAGTCCACTGATTTCATCTTGATTCAGCTGGACTGCATGAATGCTTTTACACAGAAAATGGCATGAATCCTGTACAAATTTGAACACATCAGCGTGGTAAAGATGTGCTATCTAACACGGACACTCTGGGCAAGAAAAAACTTCCTGTGTGTGTTGATGGGTAGAGCTTTTGGGCTGCCACATGTTCCCTGATGAGCTGAGCCAGACATTTCAAATCCCTTTGCATGGAACAAGTTTATGAGGATGGCCTTCACAGGTGGTATTTGTGTTGGCAGCCTCAGAAGGGAGTCCAGGGGTTGAGTAGTAACAGAAGCAGCTAAATTAACTTCTAATGTCTAATGAGGGACATCCTTTCCAGCAGGCTTGCAGCACAGAAGTTGAGCTAACAAGAACTTTTCTCTTTTACTGCTTGGACTGCAGAATGAAATCCATTAAAAGTCTATGCAGTTACCCACAAAGTGCTTCTGCTTTGAGTGAGTAATTGCAGTGTTTCCACTCTTTTACTCTTGAATAATAACCACAAGCAATTGAGGAATACTAAGGAGTTTCACGGACACAGACACGTGTTTTGGAAGCTGGTTGACATGAACTGGGCATTACTGTAATGATCTGGTCATGCAGGTGATAGAAAACAGACCCAAGGCTGTGTTTCTAAGTATATGAGCTGATGCTTTAGTAAGCCACTATACGTGTATTTGCCAGAGTACAGTGGGGATCTCAGAAGAAACTTCTTGAAATAAATAGAGAATTATTTACATGTTTTGGAGCCCAGTCAGAATGAGAGACATGTACATTTTCCCCACTTCCTTCCCTTCCTTCTCCTCACTTAAAGAGCAATAAATAATGTTCCACATCTGAAGAAGAGGTTTAGTATTCATATGGGAAAAGGATATTATTAAAAACTTCAGCCTGTCATTCTTATTAAAGTTACTATTTGCTATATGCTGCCTAGCATTTAGATGCCAGGTTTCCCAGTCCTCCCTGGACTTGGAAGTGATACCTATCCCACTTTCAGCTATTACTGAAACTGTTGGGCTTTTGCAAGGTAAGCATGAATCTTGCAAATAATATATATATTGTGTTTCTCCTGATATCTTTTCTGCAAATGAAGTTGTTGGTCAGTACACTGCATTATAAAACTTTTAATTTCTAATGCATAATCACTAACAGTATCTTGGAGTGAGCCTCACTGCTTTTCTTGATATCTTTTGTTGACTGCAGTATTACGTCTTCATCTTCATACTCTCAAATCCCCTGTAATGATGCAGTTTTATGTGGATGAGACAGATGATTTGCTACATAAACCAACTTTTGCACGTTACAGAAATAATCCCTTTCAGCAGGGAAAACATTGTCTAGAGGGACTTTTTGAGAAAACAACCCATGAGAAATGCTAGTATGTTTGGTGTTTCGTACAGGTCCTGCTAGCACATCTTTGAAAAAGACAAAGGAAAAAGACAGATTATCTGTTTTCACAATTCCTTGTTTAAGAATTTCACAATGTTTAAGAGAAGAGAGTTTGGCCATGGGTAGAGCTTGGATGAGGCACACAGTGGTGCTGGGAAAGGAAAGGAGATGTAACAGTGTGAAGTTTGCTGTGCTGTAACCTTCTTCATACCTCTCAGGATTGCCAGATCAGTCTCAGGAGCACCAAACTGGCTTAATTTCCTTTAGTGAAGTTGTATTAAATTCTGTGCAGTATCCAAACTCTTGCCACCAAGCATCTTTCCTGATGAAAAAGAGTGAAAAGCTCTCCATGGGGGTGAGGCTTAGCAAGATCTGTGTGCTGGGTTCCTGAAGGGATGTTGTTGGCATGAGAGTTCATGGGTTAGTCTGGGAGAAGCCTGGTGCTAGATTTCATTCACAGTCTAGGCTGTAAAACACATGTTGCATACCTTCAGATCAACAGAAGATCTTTTTCCTTTTGCTTCATAGGTTTGATTGTTATTCCAGGTGTGTTTCTTCATTTTCTTCCAGTATTTATATAATGTCATTTATATAACTAATGCTATCTGGGAAGAAGTATGAGTCATAACTGAAAAATAAAACACACAGATCCTATGTATCAGGTTTTTGATGTATTGAATTTTTTTTACTTTTAATTTTCTGGACAGTTGCCTTGGTTTTTAATAGGCTAACCTAGGCTGAAGGTGGATGGTACAGAGGAAAGTACATATTTGGCATTTATACGAAAACAATAAGAAGAAATGCATAAGGTAATTTTCTACCCTCTGGTTCATACCAAGGTGAAGGTAAAGCATTTTGTGAGTAATCAAACTATTCTGAGCCAGTTGGAAACAAAGGTTGATGTACTTTATGCTGAAAAACACGCTAGAGAGGAAATGGGGAGGTTTTTTTCTTTAAAATAGTTGTTAATTTCTATTAAAGCACTTGTTCCAATAAGAAGTCTAGCAGAAGTGAGTGCTGTCACTGGTGGCTGTGGAGCAATTTTCACTGGGAAGATAAGGCCCCGTCCTCACTTCACCTCTGCAAACTGGAGGTTTATATTTTGCAAGGCACTTATGAGTTTGGACTGTGAAAACATGGATTTTACTCAAGTGTGAAATCATGATTTTAGGACCAGTGCATTATGACCCTTGTTTTTTCTCACAAGGCCTGTTTGTGATTGCAAGAAACAGACTACAACCAATTCTAAAAGCAAATGAGTGTGCCTGATGGCATTTTTTTTACCTCTCTTGTGTAACAGTTAGTTTAGTAACTGTGATTATATACGTGATTATAACAGTGATTATATACGTGTCCTTTTGTTACATTGGAAAGAACTATCCAATTAACTGAATGAAAAAAAAAGCCTCATCCACTACTCTGAATGTTACAAAAGGCTGATTTAATTCTCATTTTGAGAGTATTTAACATTGTGAGTAGAGCTAATTAAGCTGCTAAGCTGACATGAGGAAAACACAAAACCAGGATTCCCATTCCTAGCTTGAATTCACAACTCAGCTGTATTCTTGGACTTTTAAAATATGAATCATAAATAAGTACATAGTTTTTCTAATAAAGCATTTAATTAAACAGAAGGAAGGTCTGCTATGTTAAGTTGTTGGTGCTTTTCTTGGTCTCCCAAAAGATGACAGCATTGAGACTTCTTACGGTTATGTCCTGCTGAAAATATCCAGAATAGCTGTTGTTATTTGACCTGAAGCAGTGTTGTGTATGGAGTCTGTGCTACAGATGTGTCTCTGTCCTCTCCCTTGCTGGGGATCCGGCTCAGTTTGCTGCCTCTGGATATAAATGAGTTATAAAACTAGCTGTACCAGTACTGCTGTTTGAAGAGACTTGTTTTTCAGAAATTAAAGGGTTTCATTAATTGAGTGATTCATATTTCCTGTATTTACAAAAAAACAAGTAATTTCTCCCAAATATTCTCATATTTCTCAAATACCTTCCTTCATGAATATGCTTAAGTCTGAGACATTTAGTGCAGCTTTCAAAAGTGGTGCATGGTTGCAGCTGTGTGATGTTCTCTGTAGTGGCAGCAGTATGACTTGGATTCAGCAGTTTGTCTCCAGTATGCTGCAGGACTCTGAAATGCAAGATGCTTTCCAGACCCTCTTCTCTTACTTTGAAGATCTTGTGTTCATCACAGGTGAACTCATATTACTCCTTTTAAAGCTGTCAGATTACCAAAAGAATGCACTACTGCTGAAGTGTACTTGACTGTTATGTAGTCTGCAAGACAGTGTCCATTCTGTATTATAACTTGTGTTACTTTTTTTTTTCACTTCAGACATCCACAGTATGCTGCTGCTACTCTCCCTCTCTGTCCCACTGCACTGTGCTTTGGGAGAGGAGCAGGACTGGGGAAATAGCAGCCAGGCAAGAGTGATTGCCCTTAAGCATTGGTCACTCTTGGCTTCCTCTGGCAGCATCCATGAATCAGGACTGATCAGGACTGAGACCATCTGCAGGGCATGGATGATGGATTTCCATCACCCTGTGCTGCCATCTCTTTGCTGCTGGGAATGGAGTCCTGGTGCAAAGACAGAGGAGATGCTGCCCAGTACTGTGATTGCAGCAATGAAAGTGCTTTGAGGATATAGTGTAGCTCAAATGTGAGCTAGTCAGGTTGGTGTTTGTAGCTTACAAACCTGAGCTGGTAGGGTTGAGGGGATGCAAGCAGGAATAATTTCAGAGAGAGGCTAATTACATGCATGTAAAGCTGTGCAGTCTCTTTCAGATCAGGGGCTTGAATGTGGTGCTGTGGGAGCTTGGACACGAATATAGCATTTGACCTTGGGAGAGAGGGTAGAGTGGTCAGAGGGGGGCTGTGGGAGAAAACTCAGCTGTGCTGTGTAGGCTCAAGGAATGTAACCAGAGCTCAAGGGAAAAGTGTGTTAAATGAGGGGCTGGAGAACTGCACCAGGGCTTCACAGCAGGTGTGAGGAGGAGAAGAGCTAAACTTCCAGATGTAAAATGTTGGCAGGACTTCCATTAATTTGTTAACCACTATTCTTCACATTCTCTGTTTTCTTCAGAGGATAATTATTTGCTTGCATTATTCTGCTTGGCTCACCTTGTGAGCACAGTGTGCATCTGCAAATAGCATTTACGTTCAGCATTTGGCTTGTACTGTTTTCCCATAAAAGACTTCAGCTCTGTTGTTTTTAAAACTTCAGCAGCTCACAATAGAGCTCATGAACTTATCCTCTATAGAAGATACAGGCAGAAAAAGGCTTTTTTGCAGGATGGTCTCTAAATCTTGATGTGTAGGCACTTCTAAATTTGCCAGTAGAAAAATAATGTTAAAGCAGACAGTAAAATGAGTTTTTAGAATAATTCCCATGCTTCTCTCAAATGGTGGTATCGCCAGCAATGGTACATGAGGCTGCTGAAGAATGAAACCAGCTAAGAGCAGCCCTGCTGCCAATTATCCAGTGGGCTGTGTCCAGCAGGTCCCCAACGCGCTGCAAATATTCAGGAAGAGCATAAAGGCTTTTTATGTAGGGTGACTGTGAATAATGGATACTCTCCAGAAAAGAATTGCTGTGCTTTGTGGAGTTTGCTAATGCCTGTGTAGTCAGCAGGAAGGTTCAGTGATAGATTTCTCTATTAACTGCTTACGCAGTTAATAATCCAACCACTGTGTGCACAGCAGGAGCGAGGTAGTAGAAGGTCCCTCAGAGAAAAATTCTGATGATCTGATTTGGGATGTACAATGGTCAGGGTTGGGAGAGAAGAGAAAGAGATGTCTGCAAAAGTAAGTACTGTGAGATAGCCTCTGACTGGACACCCAAAAGGTGATGTTGCAGGAAGGTAGGGTCCACTCTGTCTGAATAATTTCAGAAAAAGATTACCTAAGGGGTACAATTATCTGTTTGAAATTTTGGAAAGTTGACATAAATGGCTGCATTTCTCTCAAATAGTAGCAATGTTGCAGGCAGTGCCATTAATTGCCTGCCTTCTTTAGGGTATGGCATGGAGAGGGGGGAAGTTTTCAGAAAGGGTTGCTGATCTCAGACTGTTGGTGAGTCTGGCTGGGTTTTGGGCAGTGTGGAGTTGAGCTGGGGAGGAGGAAAGAAGCTGTGCTTCTTTGAGAGAATAGCTCTCATGTTAAGTACTATCTGAAAAGAAAATGCTGAAGGAGTGGTTTAATGGAAGAGTACTGGAGATGTGTGTTTTGAATTCTTACCTGAAGTGAAAGCGATGCTTTGAAGATCTAAGTTCATGTTACTTTCAAAATGAGTCCAGTGTTTTTGTGGGAAGCCTTTCTAAGAAACCCCAAATTTCTGGGACAAGCCACTTTATATGTAGAGCCTGGTAAAAAGACTGGAAATAATTTTAGAACAGAGCCTATAGGAAGCAGGCAGGTAAGAAGTAAGCTTTGGGTTTTAGCCTTGTTTGTGTGCCTGAAAGCAAAAGGAAGAACTGAGACACAAGTAAGAATGGGGCATGAATGTCAAAATAGATCACTACAACTTTTCGTGCATACCAGCAAAGGGACTGGAGGAATAACTACTGGAAAAAAGATGCTTCAGGTGAGTATGATTTCATGCCTGTATTTGTCCTGAGTGGCAAAAACTAGAATGCCTTTGTGATGTAGCTCTTGTGTCAAGTCCCATTTTGCATCTTGAATAGTGATGCAGAGCATGCATTACGATGCACAGTAAAACAATTGTGTTCTACTGTGTAATTGCTCCAGGTAACACTGTCCCTTCATATTCTTCCTACCCTTGTGTTGTTTAAGTGGAGTGTAAGGACCAAGTGCCAAAAAAAGTGCTTGGGGTTTGGAGAGTATTGGGAATGTTCATAAGGAACAAAAGTGTCATGGGAGAGAGAAGGACAGGAAGCCTAAGGGTGTAGATCTGGGCAAATACTCATCCTTAAATGACCATCTGCCCTACCAAATCCTAGCAGGTATCTGAATGAACAGCAGAGCTTCTGAACTGTAGTATTAGAAAGTTTTGCCTCTTTTCTCACTTGCAAAATATATGGAGACTTGTGCAGTCTTTTCTGGGGAGGAATTTAGTATCCCAAAATGAGAAGCATAGGCTTGTGGTTTTCAGGTATTTTCAATTATCCACAGTTAGTTTTAGTGTATGGATAATTTAATAAACTCTTTTTAGCTTAAAAACACTGCAAAATTACTAAAAGCAGGTAGAGATAATATTTTAAATATAATTTGGAATGAAGATTCAATTGCATTTAATATTATGAAAATACACAGACATGTGTGAGGGGTTTGTAGAATATTAGAAAAAGAATTAAATGTAATTGATCACTAATTTAGTTTCATTTGTAGATTACATGCACAATAGGATGCACACATTCACTCGCTGTGTGCATGAATTTTTGTTTAAGATGATTTTCGTTTAAGAAAAAGGTGCAGACTGTCAGGGACATGCTAAAACTCAGATAAGGTAAGAGCTCTTCAAAACTGTCAGATGCATAAATAGAAAAAATAGGTCACTTAAGTCAGTGGTGTTATAAAAGCTGAGAAACTGATTTTTAACCTAGGTTGGGATTGTCATTTCAGGAGAAATTGCAAATGCTAGGCTGTCTTCAGCAAGACAGGCAAATAAATATCCCTGGAATTTTTTTTTTGTGTTTAGCAGTACTTTATAGTGAGTTCTGGGAATTATGTTGTTGTTGCCACTCGAGGCCTACCTTTTAGTGGAAAATAGAGGAAACATTCCTTCAGAAGCAGGAATGAGAAGTTTCATGCATTCTGCTCTTGCATGCATAAGCAATCTAACGAGCCCTGTGAAAATGAGCAGATCAATGAAGATTTTTTTATTCACATGAAAGAACTTGGGAATA
This sequence comes from Chloebia gouldiae, assembly GCA_003676055.1. Lineage (NCBI taxonomy): Eukaryota > Metazoa > Chordata > Aves > Passeriformes > Passeridae > Chloebia > Chloebia gouldiae. The sequence goes on from QUSF01000025.1 coordinate 6,520,619, forward strand.
CTACAGCTAGCTGCTTCCTAGAAAAAAAAAAAAGTAATTTTAAACCCAAAGAGTACATTTTGTTAGGAAGAAAAAGGGTTGAGCTCCATGTGGCTCAGAGAATGGGGGCAGTGTGTCACATAAAGACTCAGTGAAAATGGTAATTATTCACTGCAGCCTGGCTCTTGCTATCCAGGATATCGCCATGGTGGAAATGGCCTTTCTATATTTGCTTAGGAGCACATGGATCTGAATGTTAAGAGCTTGGATGTGCTTTGTTGACATCTTTATGTTGACTTCATTGTGTTCTTAGTGGGCTGGGGAGTGTGCCAGAGCTGGGGAAAACAAATGGGGTGAGTTAGTGCTTTGGGATAATAATGCCCTCTTCCACAGCGTGATAGGGTGGCTGCTGGTGGTGACAGTTCTGTGCCAGCCACCTGTGAGGAGAGCTGTAACCATTTTAAAGATGAGTAAGATGCTCTCTGTATTCTCTCTAAATTAGCAGTAAGTTGGATATAAGCACAGCTGGCAGGAATCTGAATTTGCATTTGAAGTTTTGTAGTTCTTTGCTAGAGCACCTTCCTGTCTGATGATTGATTCTTTGGTCTCCATTGCTTACTTCACTTACCTGTAGGAGGGAACCTTAGGCTTTATGTGGAGTTAACTGAAAAGAAAACTTACTGTAAAGTTAGAATTTCTAATTTTTTTGCAAAGAAACATTAATTACCCTGTCTTGAAATAAATTAGTAAGGGCTCTGTACCTTAGGGTACAGGAGCGGTAAAAATGAAGGACTGTGAGGCAGTAAAAATGAAGGACTTACAACTTTCTGTGAGATTAGAAATGATATTTTACTATGAAGTGTAATGGTAAATTACACTGGGCCTTTCACAGTGTCTCATGGAGGGAGCTGGTGACACAGTGAAATAATACATGTATCAAGTGTTTGCATATGGGCAATTATGTGAAGTGTTTTTCTAAGAGATGACATCTGTAGGAATTGCATAATAATACTGGGATGAATGCAGGGACTTTGCATCAGGTGAGGCCCATCTGCTCTGGTTTTGCCTCCTAACTTTATTGGTGGCTGACCAATAGTGAGTGACTGACTCTGCCAGTAGCATATGAGGTGAATGAGCTGGGGAAAATCACATGAATGTAATAGAGCACTGCCAGATCCCTTTCTTTGCCAAATGTATCCACTTATTTGTGGAAATATGTGCTCTTCTAGTCTAAGCCTATGTCATAAAGTAAAACGAGCCTCTTCTCATATGCATGGTGTTATAGATATTACCACTGTGATATTAGAGACTAATGGGTGCTCAGTTCCTGTAGGTTTTCTCATTTTGGCATATACAGAGAATAATGAGTATTGTGCAAAAATGCTTTTTATGTAATGCTGAAGTAAAAGGGACATGACTCTGGGGTGTTAGCATGAGTGGTGCAGGAATCTGCCCACTTCTTCTTTTCCTGAGAGTTAGCACTTCTCATCACAGGATTTTTCTCTGTTTTTGTGTAGGCAAATTCTGCTGCTGTGCTAGTTTATCAGATTGTGAAACTGAGGCCTGGTTTCTGCTTAAAGAGCAGAACAAAGATTAACATTTAAATTTATTAGTTGTTTATTCCAACGTTAAAATTCTTCATAACCTTTATGGAAAGGTTGTCTATCACTCAAAAGGATGGAACAGAAATTTCAGTGTTGTTTTATACTGGAAGTTTCCTGGAAATATACTGAAATGTTTCATGACCTCCAAACATTTCTATAAGGAATAAATAATCCCCTGTTGAATTCAATGGAATAATTTAATCCAACTATTAACCACAGGATTTTTACTAGCACCTGCATGAGTTTTTCAGAAGTGTCTCCCTTGTCCCATATTACTAACACATAGAAAATGAGTGAGCAGGTGACAGCTCCAAACAGTTCTGCATTGAGAGAATAACAGTCCCAATAAATTAGAGGTGACTTGTCACCATTCATCATCTTCAGTATGAAATGAAGCTCAGTGGAGTAGAAGGGATGTCCTTGATTGTGGTGATGAGGCTCGTGGCAGGATTCCTAAGATAACAGGGAAGTGATGGGAAGGAAGTGTTAAAAACAAGGGGAGCATTCTTCCACATGACCCCCTGCCCTGAGCAGAGGCAGCACAGGCACTTGTCCAGGTCAGATCCCTTCTGGTGGGGAACCTGAGATAACACTGTAGGTTTCAGACAATCCTCACAGTTCATAGACTGCTGGTTTTGCCAGATAGATTTTAGTAGGTAACTGCTGTCTTTTATAAGGCAATTTTGATTTTGCTTCCATTTCTACTGCACACCAGAGGCTGATGTTTTCTCATAGACTAATACTAATTTCTTACAATGTTTACACTGACTCGTGAAAGACTATCTCAGTAGCCTGTGCATTTGGATTGGGAGTCAGATTGCTCTTTGCTTAATCAAAATTGCTTACCTGAATGTGCAAATGAAATTTGGGATAAACTTGTGAAGGCATGATTGATGAGTTTTCTGTGTTCAGGGGAAAACAGACAATATAAAAAAAAGAGGCTCCTTTCTCAGACAAATTGAAAAACTAAAACTACAGTTCACTGCTTTATCATCTCAGCCCTGATGCTGCAGCAGATAATTAAAATACCTCAGTAAGTCATTAATGATGAAAAAAAAAATTCTTGGTTTGAAGAAAGCATGTGACCATGTAGAAAATATTCTGTATAAGACTGAATTAGTAAATGCTTAGTGTCTGCTGAGCTGCCTGTCATGTTGGCTAGCTTGAGCTTCAGCAATGGCTTGGACTTGAAAGGGAGTCTTTCAGACATTTGAATTTCCCTTTTACTATTTCTTGATAATATTTCTGAAAATGGTGACTGTGTAGTAGCAGCTTTAGAGTCTGATGACTTTGCAAAGGACTTTATTATAGTTTATTTTGCTGGGAAAATTGATGGGAGTGGGAATGAGATGAAGCAAAATCGTAGAAAAAGATTTCCAGGCCATGTGAAGCAGCTGAGGTGAGATGGAATGGTGGCGTATTTGTGCCACTGGCCATCCCTCTGCTCTCCAGTCTGTGCAGGCATCCTTCACAGGCTGCCACCTGTGTGTTGTAAACAGCCATGAGGAAAAGAAAAAGTGGTTGAAGGATTTCAGGTGTCAGGACTGAGCCAGCAGGAAATCAAATTAGGCTCAGAGAGCCATTTTATCATGGCAGAAGAGAGAGGAGGGATCTCAAAGCATGCTGTGCATTGTGTGCTGGGCTAGCATTACATGAGGAACAGCCAGACGGAGCTAGAGGGGCACAAATCAAATAAGAGTGGCTTGGGAAATGGAAGTTTTATTTTGATGTCAGTAGCTTGAGGTGCAGCACTGAATCATGGTGTCTTAATTTGATCTTTATTTTTTTTTCTGTTTGTATCATGTTTTCATTAAAGCGTTAAGAAGTTTTAGCAGCAGGACAGGTCATATAATCACTACCTGACTTAGCCAGGACTTAAATAAATTTGTTTGGTAGATGAAGAAATAGAATATAGAAAGTGCACAGATATTGAGAAAATAGTAGGGTTTTCTTCTCCACACAAAATAAAGGCTGTCTTGCACCTTGGTGTGGAACCCCAGAAATAATTTTCTGTCCTCCAGGGATTAACAACTAAACCCCTTGTGTGTTTAAGTTTTTAATTGTGTGATGGGAGGGTTGTGGAAGCGAGTCTTGGGTGACCACAGAGGAAGATACAGGGGGTGTGTCCTCACAAGGACTCGAGTAACAGTGGTGCTGTTCCTTGTAATCTCACATAATCTCTTGATCTTGTTAGATAGGAGCACTTGTGCATTAGACTAATCATGATCAAATCCATATGAGTGGCCTGAGAGAACCAGAATTAAAGTTTGTTCCATCCCACGATCAGTGTCAATGCTGTAAAAATTTCCAAACAAATAGGGACGATGAGCAGTTGTGATAATCAGTCTTTTCTACAGCTTGACCTTTGTATGGGTGATGGGCTTTTGATGATCTTCCTGCTTTCCTGTTTGGAAGGGAGATTCAGCACTGTAGGAGGTCTGTGACCATTAAAAGGGCCGAATCATGATGACTTTTTTCTTCCTTCATCTTATTTACTTGGACGTGGTACAAGTGTGCATGGCTCATGGAAGTAGCAAAATGAATAGCTCACAGGAGAACCTCATTAGTCTTGAAATTAAAATAATTGAGTTCTTTTAGTGTATTAGTGCTTAAGAATAGCCTTCTCTAAGTCCATTACCTCTGGGATAAAAGCTGTATTTGCAGCTGAATAAGCAGCATGTACATGACTTGTTGCTAGGGAAAGAGGCTTTCTTAGTTCTTCGACAGGCTTGTGCAGTAGAGAAAAACTGAATGACCTCAAACTGCATTCCTGAAATCCTCTTTACTCTTCAGTTGGCAGTCTGAAAATATTTCCATAAGTGACTCTGGCTTTCTGGAGCTGCTCTTGTTCCCTTTCCAGCTCAGACAGTGTGGGAAAAGAAGCTCCTTCCGCCAGCTGAGTCCAATTCTATGATGGCAAAGCTCACTTGTTTTTAATGGGTTGAACCCTGGTTTCTGTGGAGTCATTGATACAAGCCTCCATCAAGAACCATTCCAAGTTTCTTTAAATGGACCAAACAAGGTAAAAATGTGTTGAGAGGAATCTTGCTAGACTGCCTTTAGCAGGACACTTAATTCTCTATCAGCAGCAAAGTACATAAAAATAATTTTGCTCTTTTAACAGCTGAAGTTTGTGACAATTGTTCAAAACACAGTGCAGTCGAGAAGGAACTGAAATGGGGCTGTATTGGTTAGTACAAGAAACTTGAATACAGCAGGTCAGCAGCAGTGCCTTTATACATCTTGGGTTTATCTAATGATTCTTTTTATGTACTAGGAATGAGGGTAGTTCAGTGTAAAATTAAGATTAACAATTTCAGGAATTTATAGTGGATGGGAGAAACAGTTTTTACAAGTTTTAAGTGCCAAAAAGGGCTTTGTGGTTATTGTTTTGACATCTGCTGTCTTGTTTTCAAATGTCTGTCTGTAGCAAAGACATTGCACAAGACAGCGGGGACCAGGACGGACTGAACTTCCCTTGATACCTGCATGATATTAATAATGAGGAGGAACAGAAGCCCCCAGAGTGACAGTGTCTGTCACATGGAACTTACCCACCCTTTGGATAGATGCATAACTTATATAACTTATTATTAAACTTCTCAGTTTAATAATAGAGGATGAGAATCCCGCAAGACTGATGGTGACTAATTTGTTTGGCTGGCACTTATATTTAAGAGGCATCTTGGTCAGAAATGCCTGTAGTCTTGAATAGGTGGTACAAAGGAGGTGTGTATCAGTTAAAAGGCCCTGAAACTCAGTGACAAGGACTGTGGACTGAACATTGGACAGGAGTGTTTACAGGCTTTGGTACTTGCTCTGGTTTTCTTAGATCATAAATCCATTTGCATTTGAAAAGAATTTTCTTTATCTTCAGGTCTTCTTAGCACTCAGAACTTGAAATCTTTGTGTAAATGGGAACACAAGCATTGCAGGGAGGTCATTAAATTGTGGTACAAATTTATGTTTTAAAACAAAAACCTACTCAGTCCCCTAGAGTGGAATATTGTCCTAGCAGTTGATCTCTGCTTTAAAAGAGAAAGAGAAAAGAAAAGAGATCCAGAGCAATCATTGATACAAACACTTCTTAGGAGATGGTTTAGACGTAGGTTTCTACTTTAGAGTAGTGGAAAATACTTTTGTTCTTTTACATAAACCCTGCTGAAAAGAGGTGGATTCCCTGGCTTCAGATGAACTTGCTGCTGTTTGTGTTTGAGTGACTGTGTATTTATCATCTTGCAATTCAGTAGGGCTCTTTCTTGCTCTGTTTCACTAAGTGTGTTCCATGGGGTCCCACTTCTTGGTTGGTGCTCTGACAGTGTATCATAGGAGTAGAAATTTGGATAATTTGCTTCATTCTTCACAGCTCTAAGTCTCACTTCAGACACCTCTGCTGATGTAGGCAGAAACTTAATCTGAAAGTCTCTCTGTTAAGTTTAAGCTGTTGCTCAGTGGACTAGATTTTTATAGTATATATATTTAAATGTTTGTTGGGCTGAATACCAAGTCTTTGTGAAAGGTTCCTAGCTGGATGGATGGGGTCTGGGATGTGATACCCTGGCTTTTGTGCATCTGAGTGCTTACACAAATAAGTTTCTGAACCGAAATTGAAACCATAGCAGTGTAATTCCTTTCCCTTCAGACAAATGTTTCTGAGGACAGCTGCCTAATGAAAAGCCTTGGAATGGCTGAAATCTTGCCTTTCCATGAAAGCAGCCCTTCATTTCAGTCTCTCAGGAAACTCCCAAAACCTGCCTGTGAGTCTAGATGTCTTTTTTTTTTTTTTTGAGTTGCTATGAGACAGCAGCAGTGTGCCTGCTGCCTGCTTTCCCCGGGGTATCCGTCCAGCCATTTTAAATGACTCAGCCAGTTTGTGTTCAGTACTTCCTTGACTATTGTACATCTAAAATGTACAAAATACCTAAATTGGAAGGGAAGCTAATGGAGAGAGCACCAAAGCTATAAATATGAGATGCTGTTTGTCAAAATTGATGCTAACATTTTTACAACATGATTTGATTGATGTAACTCTTCAAACAGCAGCCTTGATCAGGATGCTTTTGTGAACAAGATAATTTATCTCAGTAAATGCGTTCACATAAATGTTTTAAAATGAAAGGCATGATAAATCTGTCTAGAGCCTGCACACAATAGAGCTGCCAAACCTGCCACCTGTTTAAGCTTTTAATGAACTGTTCTGTATTTAACAGAAAAAGTGTAATTAATGTTGTCACTTTGCTGAGTTTTCCCTTCTCTCAGGCACTCTGAAACACCATGTGTAGCAAATGCTTCTGAGTGGAGCAGCTCTGGTGTTTTAATTAGATTCAAGCAAACCTGTGAAGAAGCCATTTAATCTTAAATGTGCTTTTTTGCAGCGCAGCCACAAGGACATGGGCCTTTTGTCCAAAGCCACAGGGAGACCCTGTTTTGTTGGGAGTCAAAGGATGCTTAACCTCATGTTATGCTGTTAGATTAATGGGAAAGTAGTTGCTCTGGATTTCTAAATGGAAGATGATGCTTCTCAGAGTAAAACAAAAATGTACCAGGATGTTATGCTTTCCATGTGTGTATGAGAGAGAAAGCCTTTGAGTGCATCAGTGAAACCTCTAATACATGAAGGTGAGTTGGTGGAGATTTTTCTGCAGCAGGTGGGAAAAGTATCCAAAAGTCTTTCTCCATCCCTCTTGTAGACCCTCTTTAGGTACTGCAAAGCTCCTAGAAGGTCTCCCCAGAACCTTCTCCTCTGAGAAACTCTAACAGGATGCTTTTTCTTATGTTCTTCAATGAATTCCCTCTCTTATTTTTTTTCATCCAGAAGCATACTGGATGCTCACTGTGTAGATCCTTGATTTTACTTTGGATGTGGAAGACATTTCTGGCTGAGTAAACAATACTCAACTTTTAGTTAAGCTACGCAGTGATCAGACTGAAGCTTACTGATGTTGAAGAAGGGATGTTGAAGGGCAAAAAGGAGCTAGAAAAAGTAAAAGCAGTGGGTGAGGAGGGAGAAAGCTGTGTAGAGATATGTGAGGTACATGGGCAAAGTTAGGAGCATGATCAGGAATAGCCATTAGTGGAAGCACTGACACTGTAAAATTGTACCCTTTAAAATAGTAATGAAATGTCATTGATTACCTTCAATGTGTGTTCTGGCTTCAGAAAGCAGCCTGTGAAAGCAGTGACTCAAGTGGATATTAGAATTTTCTGTTTCTCTTTTGGCTCAATTACGTTTTGTCCCATGAGAGAAAATAGTGTGATAGTTTTCACAAACCACTGTAAACTTGAGACACCCTTCTTTTTCTTGCCACATCCTGATATAATGGGTACCTGGGTTTCCTGTGATGATGCCAACTCCAGCTGGAGTCACTATGCTCTGCAGCTGTGAGCATGCCAGAGAATGAGGCTCCTTCTGGTTCAGTTCCACAGTAAAGTTTTTACTTGCATATTGGTGGGCTGACTAATTTGACATGTTTGCCCTGTGTTTTCACTTTGGAGAATACAAGTGTGCAACAGAAATAAATGTGCATCTAGAAATGCTTAAAGCTTCTGGAGTTGTCTCTCAAAAAAACAGATTCCAAAGTGTTGACAGCAGATGACTGATATGAACTACTTTTTCTTAATAGTTGGAAGAAAGGCCCCTTTTCAACAATAACTCCAGGCAGGGTGCAGTTCAGTGGCTAAAATATTCCTGTGTTTGCCAGAAAACTTGGAGCTTTGTTTCTGTTCACCTGCTGTGTAAACACTGCTTGGTTTCTTCTCTTCCATAAACAGTGTTTTGTCCTCTTGCTTTTGTAAAAGCTTCTGTAGTTTCTCCTGCAGACTGTGAAGGCCTTCATGGTCATTTATATTTTGATAACTTATTAAAATAGCAACATGGAATCTAAGGTATTTATATTAATATGGTTGGAACAGAGCAGCTGCTGGAGTGCAGTTAATAATGCTGGCCTCCAGTCACCCTGAATCCATTTTTATTCCAGACTGTCTGGCACTCTGCAAAATACACCCCCCTCAACAGATCTGCAGAAAGCTTGTCATACTGTCTTGTGGAAAAGCAGATAAATGATAGTTCGATATTTAAGTCTGTAAAATTTAAAAAACCTATAGTAAGCCCAATTACACCGAGATGTTATTGCTGTACATTTAGAGAATGTTGTAAAATACCTTTGGTGGTGGTATTCAGAGAACAGTCTTATTTATTCTCGGTGATGTAAGTGCTATTTTGAGACAGCATTGAAAAATACTGGCTATTTTAAAAAGATATCCCTAATTAAAAAGGTCAGCCTCCCTGCAGACCCCCTGGTAAGGTGCAGGAGCAAGTCCTTTTGGAGACTTTAGCATACAGAGGGAGCAGCTCTGTGGCTCAGCTTTGGCTTTGCTGTGGTCTCCCACAGTGTTCTTACAGCCAAACTGCTGAGCTTTAAAAGACAGAAAAGTGGACTTTTTTTCCCCATGGTTATCTTTTAAATATAGCACCTTCCAGTCTGTTATCCTGTGACACAGTGATTTTAATCATGCACCTGGTAGATTCATCCTGGAGTAGCAAACTGTAGAAAGAGATATCCAAGGGGAAAAATAGGTCAATTAAATTAGCACAGAGAGGAATTGTTTGTGATGGTCCTTGAGTGGTTGTTGCCTTACCCTACATTGGTTTTGTGGTTCAGATCAGTTCATGGTGTTGAACTGATGTCAACAACTTGCCACAGCTTGAAATAGTTCTCACATTGTGGCAGCTGGAGATTATGAGGAAACCACGTGTACAGAAAAAAACCCTCGCCCTAACTTGTGCAAGGAGAATTGCAGAAATGTGTATGTAATCTGCATAAATGAACTGATTCACTGATACTTGACTTGACCTAAACCAACTCCTCCTAAACTCTGCCTTGATTTTGTAGCTATTTAAATTGGGGATTATCTGGCGCCTTTTCTTACATAGCTTGTAATTTAAACCTTTTCATCAAAATGCATGTTACTAATATACTAATAAGACTAATAATGAGCAGCTACATCTCATACAAAAGCTGTAAAACTGTGTAATTCTGATCAGTTACAAAGATGAAACTATCCAAGAACTCCAGTTTCAAATTGGAAACAGTATCACAGAATGAGTGATGGAAATGAAGAAGCTGAACTAAAAGTAAAATCTGGAAATACCTACTGTGCACTAATGGTAGTGCAGGAGAAGTAATTTGTATTCGGGTGAGTTTTCCAGTTGTGTTAATTGTTTAGGTGGCACCTATTTTGTGTAGATAGCACAAAAGACATGTCCCTTGTGTCCCTCTGACATAGGATCATTAGTACTTAATGTAATCCCTTAAACAAGTACCAACAGAGTACCCTATACAGATGCCAGAAAACTAAATGAACTGTTCATTCTGTGTGATTGTGGCATTTGTAGTGTAGTAGCACTTTATCAGCTGTGCTCTTAGAAAATTTACTATATAGATTAAATATGAACCATGTATATCGATGTTAAAGCAACAGGCAATATAGTAATTAAAAAAACGTGCAAAACAGATAACCCTTGCCATTAACATCTGAACTTTTTCCATGTGAAACTGAATTTTTTTCTTCCCATAAAAAATGACAAGATAATAACTTAGGTAAGTTAGGCAGATTTCCCTGAGATGTTCTTGCTAGACAAAAGCTGACAAGAGTATTTGCACAGGAAAAAAAACAATTTTGGTGGAATTGTGGTCCCATTTCCATATCTTTCTGCCAACTTTTTTAGGGTGTTAAGATGCACTTTATGTGTAATTTTTAGGAGATCTGCAGCAACTTCAACCTTTACTTTGACACGGAAATTAATTGCCCTAGGTGGGATAGTTAGCTGTGTATAGATTTCCTGGAAAAAACATAGAGTTGGCCTTGTCCCATGGATCCAGCCTGTTCAGATCCCTCTTCAGAGTCTTCCTACTCTCCAGCAGATGAACACCACTTGTAGCCATCTGCCAGCTGGATTTAATTCCATTTACACCATTCTCTGTGCCCAGCCATCCAGGCAGCCTTTTAAGAGTGCCCCCAGCCAGGAGCAGCCAGTTTCTCCATCAGAATGTTGTGGGAAACTGTGTCAAAGGTTTTGTTGATGTCTTAGATAAACATTCAGAGCCCTTTCCTCATGCATTAAGGGGGTCTCCTTGTAATAGGGGGAAATGAAGTTAGCTGATCTGCCTTTCATAAATCTGTGCTGGCTGGTTCTGTTCCCAAAGAAGGGGTTGAGTACATCAGCCTTCGTCATCTTTTGTCACTACATTTTGCCCCACATCCAGTAAAGGATGGAAATTTTCCTTAGCCTTCCTTTGTTGCTAATGTAGTTACACAATCATTTTTACTGTCTTTTTCAGCAGTAGCCAGATTAAGTTCTGGTTGAGTTTTGGGCCTTCTAATTTACTCTCTGCATAATCTTACCACATCCTTGTAGTCCTCCTGAATTGCCTGTCCCTACTTCCAAAGATGATAAACGTTCCTTCTTTTTCACTCTCTGCCAAAACTCTGTTCACCCAGGCTGGTGGTCTTCTCCACCATCTTGTCTTTTGGCACATGGCAACAGCCTGCTTCTGCATCTTTATGATTTCTTCCTTGAAAAATGCCCAGCCTTCCTGGACTCCTTTGCCCTGCGGGAATGTCTCGCAGGGAACTCATGTCACCCAGACTTCTGAACAGGCCAGGGTCTCTCACAGTGTTGCTGTATCTGTCCAGACTGTCACTGGAGAGCTTTGTATATAAATGAGAGGTCATATTTGAAATTTTCACCTTGTCAAATATTATCCTTTTGGGGAATAATTGCATTGTTTTGACCTGGATGTTCTCAGGACTGGAAGTTGGTAAATTTCCTTTGTGGAAAAGATCTGTAAAGCAAGACTTAGTAATTTGTGTTCTGGTGCTTTATTGGCTTTTTATCTTGGGAAAAGTTTTATCTAATTAAAAGCTGAATTTCTTAATGACCAGAGCTATTGGAAGTATTTTTTTTCTGTAGTAAAAATCTCTAAAAATTCAGTAGTGCCCAGTTTAATTTTTGTGTGTTGATCAAAATTTAATGAGTATTGCGAAGCCTAATTTTACAAGGCTTCCATGTGTGCATGTAATAATGCTCTCAGCTTGTATGCATGCGTTCTTAAACTCAGTGTACTCCCTGAATTTATTTATACATCTTATTTTGTTTCTTTGCCTTTGGAAAATACCAAGGGATATTTCTGTGAGGAATATGGAAACTGCAGGGTGGGTTCCACAGGAAGGCACCTCCTGCCCTTGAATCCTGTGACCTGTCCTCTTTTCTTACCTGAGCTCATTCCTATCATAGCTGTTTCTTCTCTCTTGTCCTTACTAGAGAAATCAAAACCATAGGCATGCAGTATGGATCTAGCCTCTGGGTTTAGGCAAACTTAATTTTTTGTGCTGTCAATAGCGTAATTTGGCATGAGCTTGCTTTCTTTTATGGGACAAATAAGGGAGTTTTTTGCCTAGTGGTTGCTCAAGCCAAGATTTGTTCATTCTTGAGGAAAGAAGTTTCTCTCAAGCAGAGAAGCAGTCAACCATGAAGTGAAATGTCTGGCAGGAGAGGAGAAAAATCTTTAAAGAAACTGTAATCACATAGTAATAAAACTGTCAGTTCTATCTCTCATGTCAGAATAAATGTTCTGGTGCTCCGTATCAGGCAAACTGTATAGATGCTATTCAGCACCACAGGAAAGAATTTACCTTCTTTTTTTTTTTTTTCAATATTAAGCTATCAGGTAGGTTTGAACATTGCTTTAAGTAAAGGAAAGAAGATCTATTTAGGCTCCTGTTTGCAGAGTTTCTGAGAACTAAACAATAGTTCTCATTCTTCAACAGGAACGAACTCTAGAAATATGTTAACTTAGTGGGACAAGAAAATGTCAAATGCAACAGGATTTATGCCAGAAAAATGTATGCTGTGAAACTGCAAAACTGTAAATGGCTGCAAAAACTATGAGCCAAGGAGTATATCACCTCATGCAGTAAATACACTTCTTCCAATGCTTTGGTTCCTTAAGTGGTATAAAAACACATTCTTATGATAAAAATTTTAAAAATCTGCACTGACCTGGGATTTGGAGCCAGAAAACTTGCTCAGGCCCACTTTGAAATACAGATATTTCTGTGTAGGCAGTCAGATGAAAGGGCTGGCTTTCAGACTTGCTGTGCCCTTTTGCAGTTAGTGATTTCATTGGGATCTTGGAAATGAATTGTAATGGTGGCAGTAGAGTTGAATTGTTAAAAAACTACTACAGTCAAAATGCTTGTGGTGAGTATAGTGCAGATTTGATTCATTACTGTTCTCAGTGGATTTCTGTCTGTAGGCTCCTGGCAGTGCAAAGGGCTCACTTGGACTTGAGATCTATTTTTGTGGTAGCTTAAAAGCAGAAACAGCAATGGGAGGAACTAGAATTTATAAATAACTGAAAATGTGCATGTTCTTTCTCCTTCTTTGTTATGCATTGCTTATTTGTGAATTCACAGGTGCACATGTCAGTAAATACATGTAGAAATATACTTGTGTCATCTATTTTATTTAATTTACGTTGATTAACGGGCTCCTCTGTGAAATACAGTAGATGCCTTTCTGGCAGTGACCTTGTAAATGCTAGAGATGTTGAGAGTATTATTCACTAAAAGCAGCATTTTTTAGTTTAAAAGTAGTATTTTTCATTTTTTCAGATGGCATTTTTCAGTTCAAGATACCATCTGAGCTTAAGACCACCATTGTTACAAAGTTTGACAGCCCAGACTTTGCAGAAACAGCAACAATGAGAAAAGAAACCACAGAACACTGTTGTGTTGGATGTGGCTGTGAGTCATAAGAGAAGACTCAAGTACCCAAAGATTCCTTCTGCCTCTTCATCCCCTCTATCAGCTGCCTCTTTCCTGTCTGATGACCTTCCTGCTTCTCTGAGAGCTGATGTGATGAGTTTTCCATGAAACCACAAAAACAGATATGTAAATAAAAAGCACCTAACTTGAAAGTCGGAGTAGAGTTCAGTGATCTTTGATAAATAATCAAAGCTGGAAGGACAAGAACAACATCTGATGTAACTACTGGTACTCTGTACTTCTCATAATTTTTTTAGGGGTAACAAGACAAACTACAGCAAGCAAATAGCCCTGGGAAAGTGCTTTGGGATAAGACCTGAAAACATTATTTTCCCAAGAAAGCACTTAATTGCCTTATGTCTCTATGTGCTTTTTGACTAAAATCCATCCAGAAATACTTAAAATAGTGTATTTGTCTTCACATTTGCCAATCAGCATCTTCAAAGCATTGGAATTCCTTGTATCATAAGCTTTCTTGGGCAAAACCTGGTATCTCTTGGACAAGGTGGTAAGTCTGCTTCAGAAAACCGAGTTGAAATAAGGCAGGGGAGAGTGTACCTAGGGAAAAGTAATGGAGCAGAGCCAGCAGGAGGCACAGGGTCACTTCCCTGGTGCAGTGTGTTACTCGGAGCGTGCAAACAGAAACACCATCTGTCAGCTGCTCCTCATGAAGCACTTGTGCAGTGGCCATCCTGTCTCCTCTTCCGTGCTTCCTCCTGAAATTTAGCTGCTGAATGGTGCTGAAAATGTTTTCAGGGACCAGCATGGGATAAAACATCTATTTGAGCAAGACTATATCATGCTGTGAGACTAATCCAAAGTAGATTGATGTCATTCTTGCTGGGCTACAGTGTTTTACCAAGCACTTAGTTAATGGAACAGTATTTTTTGCTCAAGTTAAACACTTAATTTATGCATATTTTTAATTTTAACAAACATGTTGCTCTGCTGTTTAGGAGATCTTTGGTTTGAAGCAACAATGTGCTATAGAACAATCAGTGTGTGTGAATATCTCCTCTGAAAGTGGGCTTGTTGCTCTGTTAGGGAGAAGGTCAGTGCTTCTTGAGCAATCCAGATTTCTCTTGCATGCTGTGAGTCATCCTGAATGCTCAGCTAGAGAAGCAGAACTGCCCTGATAAGGACAGAAGTGTTGGAAATGGAAAAATAACTTAGGCATACTGCAGCAGGAGGTCTGCAAAACACTGCTGACTTGGTGGGGGCATAGCTTGCAAACAGAATGGCAGTGGGAGCCAGGAGGGACTTGGGTCAGGGCCACGTTTTTCTCTCACTTCCCTTTTTCCTGTATTTCTATAGGTTGTATGTCTTGATTCCTGCTGGCACCATGCTGGTTTGTTTTTGTTTTGTTTTGGTTTTTTCTTTTTTTCTTTTTTGAAAGCAAAATATTAATCTGCTCCAATCTGCAGTCTTGGGTTGAGATTTTTTAAATATTTTGAATGATCTGAAGACTTTGATGTGAAGCTGCCTAATTATGGAACATTTGCATGCACACATTGCATGCACTGACAACTAAGTTAAAACATGTATTTCCTCTGGAAATCGCCTTCCTCTTTTGGATGCAAATTACTGTCTTGTTGGGTGTCTTAAGACTCTCTGGTTGATTTTCTTCTCCTTCCTCCTGGAATTAGGTACTCAAGGCAGAAAGCAGAGCTTGAACTTGTTGAAGCTTTGCAACTAACTGATAGTCCATACTCACGGGACTATCCAGGCTGTAAGGACAGGCCTGATGTTGCACCTTAAGGGCCTGGAAAGGCAATTGAGCAAGGGGACCAACAGTGATTTGTGGGCCCCATTTGTATCAGATACACTGCAGCCAGGGCTTTGTACAGTACAGATGTGTTCCCTGGGCACCAGCTGCTGAGAATGTCAGCAAAGGGACACTGCAGACAGCCTCAGAACAGTTATGTAGACAGCTACAAAACTTAGCAAGGGGAAGTGTTGCTGTGTGGTGAAGGCAGACAGATGGGTGTGAAAGCAGACAGAATGGGAAGTGAGAGAGCTGCAATTGCTCTCTTAAGGCTTTCTCCACTAGAGTTGGGCACCCAGGTGCATGTTGCACAAACAAAACTATTATTCTAATTAAAAAAACCCCTTACATATGTATATTGAAGTATTTAATGTGCAGTGATGTTTGCAGTAATAGTTATGGGAATAGTGAAATAAAATCACCACTTGAGGACATTTTCTTTTTAAACTACAGCAATATTCTGTATGGTGTTACTGTCTGGGTTTTTCTTCATATTAACTTAGCTATTGTGTGTGACCTTAGGCTTTACATTTTAGTAGATGGAATATGTTTAATCTATGAAACTAAGGCACTAGTGTTATAACACTCTTGTTTCTATGTTCTCAAAAATCTGTCATTTTGAGAGCTCCCTGTAAATGGTAAAAGAGTTTTGCATCAGAGAATCAGAAGACATCATGCTGTAATGAATCTGCAGCATGCCTGTTGCTAATGAGTTGACAGCAAAGTTCAATGCAGTTTTCATTTACTGTCTCAATAATTGATTTTAGTTTACAGTGCTGTAGGCTAGGTCTTGTTAATTTTGTATTTTTGTTTAACTGAGTAGCAAGACCTATGATTGGCTTGAATATGTTGTATGCTCTCAGTGATGCAAGCTCCCGAGATAGTGAAACTCCAGCATGAAGAGTGATCTGCTCATCCAGTGTTCTGGGTGGAGCTTCTTCTGGGTAAAACCAGCTCAGTCTGAAAGTGGGCAAGAAAGTCTTATACCAATCTTAATGGTCTGTTACACAGGACAAAAAAATATATGTAGTTAAAATGTCTTTTATAGATTCTTATTCCTGGTCTCCCATAAGTCTCAGAAAAAACGTATTCCTTAGATCTCCTGTTTTTTCTTTAGGTGTTAATATGAGAATTTGAACTATATTGTGACTTAATATTTTCCTGTTCACATGATCATTTTTGTTTATAATATTTTGGTGGCCTGATAAGGTATTTCACAGAACACTTTGGAGTGTGACAGCTACTAACAGATGCTGCTTGTGGCAGGAATGAAGGAAGATTGCTCCGAATGGAGCTGTTGGACCAAGGCACTTAATGCTTATGATACATTTGTATATGCAGTGAGTGGGGACATCTGCCCACAACTGCTAGTACCTGCTGCTTGTTCCACCTCAGCAGAAAGCTGTGCTGCTTCATCTGCTTTCAGCAGCAAGCATCCGAGTGTTTCATGGAGGTGATTCTGTATGTTCTGATGAAATCGCTGTGCACCCTCTCTTTGTTGTCTTGTGATGACACTGTCCTTGCTGGCACACAGCACTGACAAGTTGGTATAGAGCCCAGACTCCACATCAGCTGGTGCAAATAGTTATTTTGTGAAACATTTGTTACTCGTTCTTTCAGGTTTTTTTTTCCTGTTGATTTGTAAGGGTTCCTTTGTGAGAAGAATGTAGTGTTTCCACTTGTCTTGACTTTCCAATAATTGTAAATGGTTCTGCTGGTAGTGAAGGTTCCAGGTCATAGCAATGAATTCTGAATAACAAAATTTATGTTTTTTCATGTACAAGGACATCTTTAGGGCTGTTTAAATGAGGAATCTGACATATTTGGGCATTTGGTTGAAACTACTATGGAAAATGGTGCTCCATGTTGGACTTAATGATCTCTCAGGAGATAAGGACATTATTTGATGTATTCTGTGTTTAAGATGTGTAAGTTATGTAAGTTGTTTACTTTGGAAATGGGGGCCCCATTATGCCATAATTGGATGATATTACTAAATGGATGTTACCTCCTATTAACAGTGGTGGAGAGCTTGTATCTAGTACAATTCCTTGGATGCTGCTCTGAAAAATTATCCCTTGATAGCCATCCCAGCACAGTTTCACTGAGAAGTGCCTGCTGACTGCTGTTGAAATGGTACTAGGAGGAGCTGTAGTTTCTAAAAGTGAAAAAGATCTCAGAGGAAAGCGGTGTTCTATCCATGCCATGTGTCAGCAGACTCAAAGGAGAGGTAATAAGCTGTGTCTTCAACACAGCCCCAGAAATGTTTTGAGGGTTGCAGGGGTCGGTTTTGTCTTTGGGTGTTACTAGAAGCATGCACAGCTAAAATTCTCCACTTCTCTTAAGGTAGTAAAGTTGTAATAAAGGCTTTCAATGCCCATCACAGAGATTTTCTGACATCTCTCTGCCTGTAGCAAACACATCTTTGGACAGGACTCTCTCTGTGCCTGCTGTGGCTTAGCACCAGCAGCCTGGCACGCTGCAGCCATTGGTTGGGAGTGGGATCTTTTCTGTCTATTTCTTCCCTGGGATGCAATGGGAAAAGGGCCCAGAGCAGGAACTGGATATGCACCCCACAAATGATGATCCTCTTCTGTCCACACCCCCTTTGGATTCAGCCAGGAAGCCTGGATGCTCAGTTTACCTGCCTCACTCATGCAGCTTCCTAGCTCTTCACCACACCTTGCTTTTAAGTCTCAAATTTTCCCTTCAGAAGAGTACGTGTGATAAGTAAAAAACTCTTCACGGTATCAAATACCCAACAGATGAAAAAAACCTTAAATCTGTTATCAAATGCCTCAGTTAATTAAAGGGATCTGTGATGTTGGCTTTTGGAATAATATCTCAATCTCACTTTGGAAATTAGCTGCTCAGGTGTTTACAGTGAAAAATTCATGTTTAACATAGTCCAAAAAAAAGAAGCATTAGTCTGTCAGAAGTATGGTAGCAGTTTTAATCCCATGTTTGTTGTTACTTTTTTCTTTAGGGTACCATCTTTCTGCCTGGCAACAGAGTAATTGAGCATCCCTGCAATGAAGAAAGTCCAGGAAAGTTCCTTTTTGAGGTTGTTCCAGGTAGGATATTCTACTCCTTATCAAAAGTCTTTGCAGCTTGTCCTCATTGACAAATGGCCACATCTGTTCTGCCAGAACAGAAGCTGAAGGTGATTAATGATTCAATTTAAGGGGGGAAAAAAAAGGTATAATTTGTTAATAGGGTGGTTCATAATTTTTGCATTCACCCCTAGGCAGCATAGGGAAGGGATGTGTATTTTGTTTGTTGGTGTAAAGCAGAATTCTTTAGGGCAAGGAAGTGCCAGGTCCTGCTCTTGGATCACAGCAGCTCCATGTGGCGCTGTGGGCTGGCGGCAGAGTGTGCCCAGGTGGCCAAGAAGGCCAATGGCATCTTGGCCTGGACCAGCAGTAGTGTGGCCAGCAGGACTGGGGCAGGGATTGTCCCCCTGAATTTGTCAGGGCCACACCTCGAGTGCTGTGTCCTGTTCTGGGCCCCTCACTAAAGAAAGCCACTGAGGGGCTGGAGCGAGCCCAGAGAAGGGCGCTGGAGCTGGGGAAGGGTCTGGAGCACCGGGCTGAGGAACAGCTGGGGGTGGTTTAGCCTGGAAGAAAAGGAAGCTGGGTGGGGACCTTATTGCAGGTAACAAAGGATGAGGGGAAATGGCCTCAAGTAGCACCAGAGGAGATTTAGATCAGATATTGGGAAAAACTGCTTCACTGATAGGGTTTGGACTTCCCTTGTGGAAGCAAAGTAGGGGAGTCAACCATACCTGGAGTTATTTAAAAGATTTACAGATGTGGTGGTTAAGACGTGGTTCAGCGGTGGATGTTGCAGTGTTGGGTTAATAATTGGACTTGATCTTAAGCATGTTTTCCAAACTAAAGAATTCTGTTTCCACATCCAGTCAGCTCAGTGTATTTATTCAATATATTCTGTTAATCCCTGTATTACTTTTCAAATTGCCTGTTATTGTGGTTATTTGGAAGGGCAAGTAGATGGTAATGTCTGTTGTTCTTGGTTTTAAACTGCCTTGGTATCAGGGCACAAATGTAGTTGTGTTCACTGATGTGCCAAGTTATAATAAATTGTAAAAATGTAAGAAATATGAAGTAGACTTCAAAGATTGATTATGAAAGCCATGGGCAGCAAGGGATTATGCAAAGACAGCCAGTGTGGTATCTCTGAGGTTTCACACTCACCCCAACCTTGAATCAATCAGATTTGAAAAGTTTCTCACTGTCTCTTCTCAAAGTCCCTTTTTTATGTGTTCAAAATACTGAAAGAGATTTCAGTATGTTTTTTATATATTCAAAATATTGCTATTTATTAGCATTGCAAATCTGGAGCAGACTAAAATCTTGTTTCTGTTGGAAATTAAGAGAATTCTCCATATGTCCTCATTTATGACACCTTAATCTCTCTGATAATGCTGACCCTGGGGATGCTTATCCTTCATGCACAAGTTAAGAGTGTGCTCCATTTCCCAAGATGTTTGTTATAGCACCTTTCTATGGAGTCAAGTTAAAAGTTAATTAGTACTTACTTTTGAGCCGAGTTCAGTATTTATCGGAAGCATCCCTGAGAATCGGGTAGGTTTTTTGGTTTGCTTGTTTGCAATTCTGAGAATGGGGCTTTGAATGTGTTTTAGGATAGCACCAATGTATTTATCCCCCAGCCCTGCCCGCCCCTTGCTAACAAGCATGTGGCTACAGAGACTTCCTCCTGTGTATCTTATGCCAAGGATTCATGACCAAAAAAGAGGGATTTTTTTTTGAAAATCGGTGCTATTTCATGCCATAGCACTGGTTTTTGGGGGATGAAATGAAACTGAAGACTCAGACTGACTATGAAGGAGATAGCACAGTGCAGATGTGATGTAGAAGATGACAACTGTATCTTACGCAAAGATGAGCGTTGATGCTGTTGTCATGTCACTGTTGCTTCTCAAGTCAGGAATTTGTCAACCTTCTGTAATGGAGCTGTTTGTCATCTGTATCCTCTTAGTGACTCAGTATAAAAGTCAATTTTATAGGCTGACAACACCACAACTGAGCTCATTGAGTGTAACACAGAAAAATGTATTGTAGCTAAGGTTCTGTTTAGCCTTTGTTAGCTTTCATATGGGAAATCAGCTATGTAGCAACAGGATCTATTTGCATATTTTAAAAGATTTTGTGAACTGAACATTGTGTTAAATCTATGGTGCCAAAGCTCATGCTGCTTTTGCATTGTTTTCCCTATATTAAAATTTGAAGGAATTTTAGTTACTATCCCAAAAGCAAAAGTGACAAGTTGTCTTTTTGTCTCTCGTGTCTGTGGGCGGCCTGAAAACTTGTGTGCATGTGTTTGTTTATTGGTAATACATGCAAATTATTTTGGGAATGTACGTGGGAGTAGGTTTATACTATGAAACTAATACTCTGTATGCAGCCATCTCTGAAGATGAATGGAAAAATGTGTGTGGAGACAAGTATCTTGCAGTTTTGGTGCTGTTATTAAAATACAGATGCCTTCAGTATGCATTTTGAAAACATTCTGTTCATTCCCTAAGTCATTAGATGATGTAATACTTAAAATTTTTCCTTTTTTAAAAAAAAATTCTGTGTGCTGACAAAGTTAATTTACAGGAGAGAAACCCTCTCCTGTACAGCACAAGGCCCACGCCACTCTTTTGTGTGGGAGTTTTTGTGCTGGAGTCAGTGACCATGAAGTGATTAGTGATGCTTCTGCCTGTGCAAGCTTCTCTTGCACTCAGAGGAATGTTTCATAGTCAACAAAAATCAGGAGAGGGTTTAAATTAAAACCTTTTAGTGGACATGTGCACACATAGCCAAGTTGTGTGATTAGTTTTGAGTGATTGCATTGTATTTTCTGATTATTTTGAGCTTTATATATTAGCTGAACTCTTATTCTGTGCATTGGTTGCGTTCTGAAGGAAAGTTGAGTTTTTCCTCTTGGTGTGCAAGTGTAATGGGGGAAGGCATCTGTGCTACCAGGGAACTGGAACAGGTGACCTTGCTGTGCCTCGGTGAGTTACATGTCACCCATAGCTGCAGGACAGGGTCACAGCTGTGGTTTACATGTGTGGTGCTTTGCAGACTGGATTCTGCACCTCATTGGCACCAGGAGGAGCCAAGCATAGAGATGTGGGAAGCTCAGGCTCATCCACTGTTTCTCACACAAGGCTCAAGTGTCTTTTTTAGAGTCCCCTGGACTCTCCGAGGGTGCTGTCTGAAGGCATTTTGAACAAGTGCAGCATGAGAAGCCTTGCAGCAGGGGCCTGTGGCTTTCCCAGGGATGTGTGAATGCTTCTTTAGCTCCAAGGACTTGACTCCTCATTTTCTGATGCTCTCAGGAAGCACAACCAGCTCAGAATAATCTGGGCCTATGTAGGCAATAGGTCTAGAAGAGATGGTGGTTATTGAATGGACAAAGGAATGTGCTTCATCACTTCTGGACTTTGATCCTGGAAACTAAGCTGCTCATACTGCTACCCCAGCAGCTGCTGTTACTTGAGATCCTTGTGTGCTAGCTGCTGTCCTTCTCTGAGTCTGATAAATCATTTTGCAGCTTGGCCTCAAGTAAGAAGCCAGATCATCACTCCAGTGATACCTCACCACTTAGATGTTCCTGAATCATGTCTTTTTGTCCTTGTCCTGTATTAATGCAGATTTCATGAAAAATTAGCACAGAGGACAAGGTTATTTCCAGGACCATGTTCAACTTGTTTGCATGCTCTGATCAAAATCATGAGTTCCCTTAGAGACCCAAATATCCTAAAGAGGTCTCTGATGACTTTTGCAGTTGCGTGAATTTTAATATTTATTTAGTACTGTTTAAACTAGAACATAAATTTCCAAATACTGATCTTCAGTATTCTTTGTGGAATCTTTTGCTTGTAAACTTTGTGCATCTGTGTTGTGTTTTTTACCATTGACAAAGTATCATAGTCCAGCATGTGCATCTGTGTGGATGAATTTGGACACTGAGGTACCAAAGTCAGTTCATCCCACTAAAAACGTTCTCTGTTCAGCCCCAAGTTATGTTTCTGAAGCTTAAATCAAAGTTTTGTGGTTAGGAATTATTCAGACTGTTAGGAAAGAACTGTAATAATTCAGCAAAGTCACTTGGAGTCTCTGCTGATGCTTTTTTCCTGCATTTGTGTCTGCTGATTTCTTGTGCTTGTGGATCCTGGGCTATATCACTTCCTATCAGGCAACATGAGGTTTTTGTTTTGAGTCATGATTTGTGGAGACTGCAGAAGACAGGAATTACACTGTACACTTCTGTTAAAGGTCAGTTTGTCAGACTCTTAATTAAAACCTCTGTGAGGGAGTGAAATACTAAATTCCCAGAACTTTGAAATAGTTATAACTTTTTTTCATTAGTCAGAGGAAAAGTGGCGTCCAAAGGCCAAAAAGGCCTTTCTTTCTTCATGTACTTAATTGCATGCTGTACGTCTGATTACATTTCTTGCAGGTTAACTGTTCTGGTAGGGATTGTGAGATGGGTGTGAGGGTTGGGATTTTTTAAGCTTCTTCTATGTGAAAGATTGGGTAATAAACTATTTTGGTGCTTCTACTGCAGTAAGTTTTCACTGCTTTTAGTCAGCTGAGATGTGCATAGGTAGAGCCCCTGTCACCGAGAGACAGGTGGGCTCTGTTTTGCATGTGTGTGCCACACTGATCTCCCTGTTAGTGACCAGCCCCTTTTGCCTCCACAAAGGTGTTGTGAGGTTTGAGAAGATAAATGACTGCCATTTTTTTGTGAAGTTACCAAAACCTCTTGAGTTCCCTGTTGCTGTACAGTGTTTTGCCATGAGTTGTCAAACATCTGAAATGGGAAGGCCACACTAGGTGCTAATTTTTGCCATCTACTCATTCACAGTGATTTTAATTAAGGGTCTATGAAGGCCTGGCAAATGTAGAATTTGGTAAATTCACTTACATTTTTTCCCTAATGGATACAAGTAAGACAAAACAGGAATAACAGGTAAGTATTTTTCAGCTAAAAAAAGCAATTTTCTTGGTAGTGTTCCTATGTATCGTTCCAGGTGCTTACTGTAGCTTCTACTTCAATACTCTTCTCCTCTGCTATCAGTACTTTTTTGTCCTGTAAGTCCTCTTGGCAGCCAGACTTCTGTGGGATGGGAAAGGCTGGAGTTTACAGTGAGGCACCATGCAGGGCAGACGATTAGCTGACACGTTTGACTGTGACTGATATGATGCAGCATCATGTCTCAGGGATAGAAATGTTTTAGAAGGTTTTGAGCCTGTTGTTTTGAAATAGAACTGTATGTTTTCTGTAAGGATGTAGCCTTTTAAGAAATAAGGGGCAAAAGCTCCCTGCCTTGTCTTCTCAGGAGTAATTGCCATGTCCTAAGTGAGGATACACCCACACATGCCGCAAACAGCTTTCCTTGAAGGCTTAGCAGAGTATCAGTAACACAATGCAATAAGCAAATTCTCTTCTGTTGACTTGAGAAGAAA
Source organism: Chloebia gouldiae (assembly GCA_003676055.1). Classification (NCBI taxonomy): domain Eukaryota; kingdom Metazoa; phylum Chordata; class Aves; order Passeriformes; family Passeridae; genus Chloebia; species Chloebia gouldiae. The sequence continues at coordinate 6,544,300 of QUSF01000025.1, forward strand.
ATTGTTTGTGTATTAAGAGGTTTCCTGTCCTTATGCAAAAAAGACTTTCCACAGTGCACGTGTGCACACACCTGAGCACTGCGAGTCCTCTCTCTGCCTTCGCTGTCAGGCAGATTCTCTGTCTTCCCTTTGCATCAGCATAGCTAGCACAATTGATTCCCTTTTTCTCCACAATATAAAACCCCAAACCGAAGTGTTAAACCATTCAGCTGCTCTGACTCCTTCCCGGTGCTGGATTCCTGAATCCCTGACTCCCGGTATGATGCGGGTGGATTTAATTGATGCTGCCAGGAAGATGAATGCCTCCCCCTGTACGTGCTGACAGCCAGCAGTGCCTCTTCATTAGTCGTCAGGAGCACAGCACCTCAAGGGCATTGCTGATAGCGCTGACTGAACTAATTGTACCTCTGATATCTCGTGGAGGGAGCAGACAGGCTGTTTAATCAAATGGGCACCAGCCTCGCTGCACAGATATCTCCGTGTAATCGCCTATTGCGCCGAAGCAGCTCTGAGCGCTGCTCCTTCCTTGTCGAAGATCTCCTGAAAGCACAGCCATCCTTGTTAAGGGTGATGCATTCCTCAGAAATCTATCTGGTTGAGAGCCACCTCTCTGCACTTGAACACATTGGTATGCATTGCCTCATTCTCATCCTTTGAAAGGTGATTCAAAACTGATTTTTTGTTTTTTAAGTGAGTCTTGGAGGTTCATGGAGTCAGTGAGCCAGGGAAATGAAGCTGGCTGAAGCCTTGCTGCATGTTTCTCACAAGGTTAATGGTGAGAACTCACTGGAAAGGAACGCTTTTCCATCTTGAGCAGCAGCTCTTGTGATGCAGAATTAGTTGATGTGCCTGTAACAGTTTTGTCTCCTTAGTTTTCAGAAAAACAAAACCCAAACCATCCTCAATCCTACATCCCTGTGAAATAGATGGTGGGTCATGCCACTGAGCTGTTGTGCTGCCACCATAGAATCCGCTCATTTCAAGTCAATGCACGTGAAACCCCTTCTTTTTCTGCCTTTCTTGTATGGCTACTGAGCAACAGCTGGGTGAAGACACCCAAGTTTAAGAAACCTTCTTTTTGTTCCATTGCCTCCTTCTGTGACATTGGACCAGGTCTTACCTTTCTGTACCTATGTGTCCCCACATATTTGAAATGATACCTGCAGAACAAGCCTTGCATATTAATGGTGTCAGTCTGAATTAATGACAATCCATATATGAGGGCTTTGGGGGAGAGAGGCAAGGCTGAGTTGTGACACACATTTCCAGAGTGACATGAGTGCTTCTGCCTCATCTCCTTCATAGGGAAGATCCCCTCATGATGCTGCATCTGATTAAAGATTGATATTGGTGTGATTCAGATTTTGGCTACTAAAGGATTACCAAAAAATGTCATGTTAAATCATGCAAAGGGGGATGAGGCACCTTTTCCCATTCAGAAGATTAGGTTGCTTTTTTGGTAGAACTCAAGCCCTGGTATGTAGGAAAGAAGAGCCTCAAATAACTGTTTTACACATAATTTCTTTAAATATGGAAACATTAATTCATAGGGTTTTTTTCTGCCCAGAATTATCTGATAGTAGAAGTTTAGGTCATCTGATTTTGAAGTGAAGGAATTGAATCTAGATGCAAACACTATTTAAAAGAAAAATAAAAGAAGAGCCTTCTCTGAATATATTCTCTGAGTTATGCAGCATGTGCAGAATAAACACATTTCTCCTTGCTCAGATGGCTTGGGTGTGTAACTTCATATTTAGTGGACCATCACAAATTTTTATATATAAAACCCATTATCTTGAATCCCATCTATCTTGGTGAATGAGTGCAGATTATAAGTTAAAAGTTCGTTTATGTTAGAAGTAGTAATAATGTTGCCTGGTTTCTGAATGCTTTTCTAGTTACAGTCTATTTTGAAAATAAGTGAGAGGTGAATAATTTTTGAAATCTACTGAACAATTGTATATTTCATTTTCTTTTATCTAAAGTAATTCTGCTTAATCATCTGTTCTCAGTGACATTAATTTCATGTGGCAGAAGACTGTACAGACTCTATAAAAATTCACCCATACTCCATAAAAATATACCATTACTCTAGCATGGTGTATGAAGCTGAAGTTAAAATGTTATTTTTCACTTGTGTCTTTTAATTTAGAAGTGGATTGCTTTTATTGATCCTGCTTAGCCTGTGGTGCATGTGATCTGAGGTGTGTTAAGTTAGCAATATTGATCATTTGTGACCCACTGCTGTCATTCTGGAGGTCATCTGCTGCACAGAAGAATTTAGAACATAATGGCAGTGGCATCTCAAAACTTAAGAGGCAGAAAAACAGACTTAGTGGTTGAGTTTGTGGTAAACTTCTTCCACCATTGTTGTGTATGCACTCCCACTGAGGGTGTAGCTCATAATGAAAATTACATTGAGGGATATGGCTTATTCCCACCCCGTTTTAAATACTGCCAGTTGTAATTGCAGCAACAATGAGATTTCTCTTTCTTAGCTCTGCAGCTGGCACTGGATTTTGATGATCATTAATAGTGTTGGAAAATGGCTTAAGTAGTGCCAGAAATGCAGAGAGTTCCTATAAAGCCAGGTGAGAAATGATAAAGGTACCTGGAACCTGAGCTTGTTGCTTGGACCATTTTTCTGATAGTGATTTGAGGACCAAATTATAGGTGTGGGGAGACACAATATTGGCTTTTTCCATTGTTCTGTTAACAGGTGTGAGAAAATCCCTGAACTTTGAGTGTGCAGACTCTGTGGGACTAAAGATAAAGATAAATTGCACTCCAAAGGTATGGCTGGAATGAGTTGTGAAGCTACAGCAGGTCATTAGTAAGGTCTGTGTTCATTAACCTTGCATCCATGGCTGTTTTATTTGCCAGTAGCCAGTGCAGAATCTTGTGCGTTAATACTTTTGGCATTCTCTGGGATGGAAGTACAAACTTTGCCTCAAAAGAAGCAAAATGCCTTTTTCTAAATACCCCAGCTGCCCGAAGGGCGTCTGTGACAGCTAATGAGGGTTTTTTGCTTGGTTGGTTGTTCGGTTTTTTTTTTTTTTTTGGCTTCGTGTAAGTCCCTCTAGTGGCGACATTAAAAAGTCCAGTGAAGTAATAGATGTTCTTGTGTCTGGGATACCCTGTCCAGGGCTTCTGTTTGTAGCTGCATTATTGCTTTTTGGAATAGCCTTGACATATCATGAAGCACAGTTTGAAACTTAGATTTCCCAGATAAATCCTGCGAAGTAGGAAGAAAATACTGGGAAAAAGTGTAAAGTCAGAGGCAGTGATAATTCAAGTTTCTTTTGAGAAAAGATATTACTTAATGGTCATACTGATAGTTTTTGGATGGCTTGTGATGGTGATTATTTCACTCAGAGAATTCAGGATCTATCAGCTTTATTCAACGTGAAAGGTTTAAGACAATGTTTTCATTACAATTGTCTGTGTGCACTTTGTGTATTTCAGTTGTTAAAAGACACTCTGTATTCAATTAAGTAATGAAAAGAGCATTGTAGGAAGAAGTGAGATAGAAATGTGATGAAGGCAAGCTCCAAAGCATAGATATTCAAGATGTCACCATTTGATGGGGCAATTTCTAGCACAGATGTTTGCCAGTCTTTTGTAATAGTAGTGGTAATAACAGTAATTATAATAATAAGGACCAACATAAAATTCCTATGCTCATTACCATTTTCAGCAAGAAAAATTGCAGCTGCAATATGTAAATCAGTTAAGATGCATGTCACCTCTTCCATCATACAGCTGGTGGAATTCCACTGTAAATGGCCAGAGAGGAAGTGACTCCCCTGAAGCTGTCTGGAAAGCTGGTGAGGCTGAAGGCCAGTCTTGCCTCCCTGGTGCACCAAAGACCTATGCCTCTGATGTGGGATGAAAAGGATACAAGTTTGTGAAGTCCTCTTTTTTCTGAAAGTGGTGGAGAAATCCCAAAGTTCCACTTGGATTAAATGATGGTTTAGCAAAGCATCCTCATATGTTACTTCATAGTGCCTAGGTCAACTGAATAGGAATGGGATTATTTTCCAGGAGTTTGCAGATCCCATGGCGGACAACTCAGGTTTTCTCAAGTGCTTGGATGTTTCTGCCTGACTGAACCCTCCACCCTGTGGCTGTGGCAGTACGAGGCTCCCAAGTCCTTTGCTCTTTATCCCGCCCTTCTGCAGACTTTTTAATCTTCCCCTTTTTCCATTACTGGTGCCTTGGGAACACGGATCTTTACTTAAAATAAAGCATCATCTTTCTTCTTTTCCAGCCTTGTATTAAAAGGGTGGGAAAAAATTTTCAAACCTATGGTGACTGCAAGGACCTCACTTGTTTCTTCAGCTTGGGTGTCAGATTTAGTGCTGCAAAGGCAGAATATCAGCCAGTTTCAGAGTTACATCATACTAGTACGTAGTTATGCAGCATGTTAAAAGTGAAGTTAGGCTGATTCCTTCCCTTTGACAGGAAAGGAGAATCTTTCTGTGAAATGTGAATGTCTCTTCCTAGGCCAACATTGTCTCATCTCTCCTCATGGAGTCATAGCTTATACTGCTATCTCTGGAGGTGGAAATCTCTGCTAATTAAACTCTGTCTCTTATAAATCTGCTGGGCATAATTTGTGAAATCGTGATGTTCTGTGCTGTATTTCAAATCCCTGCTATATCCATAAATTTAGCAAGCTCTTAAGCTTTATTTTCTGGAAGAAATAGCAAGGAGGAACACGAGATTGATGTGTGTTCGTGAAGAGATAGCATCAAACTGCAAGTCCATGACTGACTGTCAGGTTTTAATGGAGCAGGTCTGCAATTTAGGTGATGACTAATGAAAGCATGAAGTCAAGGAGCATTGTTTGATGGAATTACGTGGATTCCTGCTGCAGGCTGAACATTCTCTGCTGTGGGAGGAGTGGGACTGCTTGCACTGGATTGAAATGAGCCAAACCCAGCAGCCAACGTTCCCTCTCCGGCGTGTGTCGGGAGCAGCCTGCCCTTTGTCCGTGCGCTGTTGGATCTGTTCTGCAAAGGGCTCCTTTCAGGGTGACAACGGAAAATGTGACAGCCATGGCAGCCACTCCGCTGTGTGCCAGCGTGGAGGAGGAGAACACCCCGGGATGGGTGATTTTTGTGACTTGCCAAGTGCAGCGCTGCAGCCACGGGATCTGGGGGGAAGGTGCCATATGCTACCATTTGGCACGGTGGCTGTGGGGGCACAAAGCACATCATTGTCCTCGACCTTGGCAGAAGGAGCTGGCAGCGTGCCTGCTGGGATGCTGCCTTTGGCAAGAGATGGGAGCGGGAGGGCCATGGTGGTAAAAGGGCAAACGTGTCTGTGCCTCGCATGCCAGCGTGCTGCAAGTGCTGGGGGAGAGGGACAGGGTGCCTGGGACACCATGTACCTCCTTCGTTCTGCCGTGGGGCTGCTGCAGCAGTGAGTGGGGTCAGCACGGAGCTCCCAAACCATGGTGGGATAATGTGTCTCTAAGGAACCATAACTCCATTCAGGCTCTATTAAGAACATTAGTTAGAGTGGTAATAACAGGAAGCTTATGCCAGCTGATGGGAGAACGAGTTGGCTCTCTGGAGACCTTGCTGAACTTGGATGAACATCCCCAAACTAGATTAGGTGCATCAGGGGCTGGTTTGCTTTGGAAGGACATGACACCTGCAGCTTCATGCCTTTCACTTTGTGTTGTGACTTACTAGGCGTGCACCTCATTTTCTAGGGACAGAGGAGAAAGTAGGGGCTTAAGGAAAAACTTCAAATAAACTGCCTAAACCACCCCATGTATCTTTGCTCAGGGAACAAAATATTAATGTCTCAGCGATGAGAAGAAAGGGGCACCGAGGTAGGGGAGTGTATTTTCAGCTGCAGGCAAGCCAAACATTAAAATCAAGGCACAAGATAACAATAATGGTTGGAACTAAGGAGAGCAAATAATGGAACTAAGCAATAGGCTACTGAAAAGGGAGAGTGTTTGCATCAGAGAAACACGAAATAATTTGTGCCATACCCCTGTTATTTCCTTAACTATTGAGAGTAAAGCTTGTGGTAAAGGCTCAAGAGCAGCCCCAGTATAAAATCTGCTGCTGCAAGGCACATGTGCATGCCCGTGCTGTCCTTCTGTTTGCAGTACTGCAGAGGAGCAGCTCTGGAACAACGAGAGAGAATTCTGGCAGGGAGGGCAGCCTGCAGTTCCTTATGGGCCTGGGATGGATAAAAGCACTTTTAGCTTCCATCTGTTCCGGTTTGGATGATGCTGATAGAAGGGTCATAGTTTTGTCAGTGATGGATTTCTGAAGTCATTGCCATTTTTAGCTTGTCCAGAACTTTCCCCCTTCTGTTTACTGGACATCTATCTTTCTTTTTGACATGTATTGCCAGATAGACTGCAGGTGGTGATGAACTACAGGTGTTAGAATCTCCCCTTGCTGTTTCTCCCTCTTTCACTGCTACATGTGGTACAGAAATTATGGGGAATGGGGATAGTTAGGGATATGCTTTGGCACCACTTAGATAACGGTAATTTTGCTTTCCTGAAATCATATGCATAATTACCTTACTGTTTTTGAGATATCATTAAAGCATGAATATCGTTGGAAAGTAATAAGGAACATAGATGTTCAACTATAATGCAATTCAAGAAATGGATTACCTGTCAAATAACTTTATTTTCTGCATACTGAAATGTGAACATTTCTCATGGCTTTTTTTTTTTTTTTACATCTGTGCCACCTTGTGATTAATTAAAGGTATTGAGGTATGTCTGAAATAATTCTCCTTTAAATAAAAATAAAAATCTGTTGTGATTATGGAAAATGGTGCACCATACACTGAGTACCCAGTCATATCAGTCAGTAGTTCTTCCTGAAAACTGGCAAGAGCCTAGTATGGGAAGTTGTCATGATGATAGGAGCTGGGCCCATGGACAAGCATATATTTCCTTCAGAGAGGTTTATCCTTCCTGTGTATCTCTAGAAGCAGTCTCTATGGACTGAAGAGTAGTATTTAGCCACAAAAGACTGCAAATCCATGTATTGTGGTTCCATATTATTAATCCTTATGAACTTCTGTGATACCCAACTCAATACAAAGCCTGTATAGCAAATGCTGTAATTGCTGTCTTAACTCGAAGTGCATATTTGTGTTTCTCATTTAAAAACCTTGTCAAAGGTGAATTAGACTCCAGTGTGCTAAAACCTATTTAAAGAATCCCCAAAGGCTTTTTATGTGGCAGACTTTTTAAAGCCACATCAATTTGCAGAGAAGTGGGCTCTCTTAAAGAAAGTGCTGTAATAGGTGTGTAGGTATATATTATTTTGCTTTTGGTACAGCTTTGTCCACACGCGCAGATGATGGGAGAAGAAAAATGTGGAAGTCACATCCCACTTGAAAGAGCTTTTGATCCTGTGGGACTCCTACACACTTCAGTGATAAAACCACAGGTCAGATAGGTTTGGCAGTGTGTCAGCACTGGAGCTGGGATAAATGAGGTTTGCATTCTCAGAGTACCAATAAGTTCTGTTGGATCTGCAGCTGTTTTTAATGCATCAGCTCTCTTTTAATCATGACATGTGTGACACCCCCTCAAGCCATGTTGGCCCATGGTTGAGTCCTCCTATCTGAAATGCAGGCAGTAACGCATAATACTTTTCCTAAGGTGTTCTGTCTTTTTTTTTTCTCTACAAGTGAATTTGAGAGAAGTGTAGTGCTACTGAGTTATGTGAAATCGACCTTAAAATTGTAATTGGTCACCATACCTATTCCTTGATTTTTATTTTTTGATTATTCTTTGTTTTAATATCTGTATAGTTATTATATTCTAAAGCAGATTATTCATATAATTCAGAGTTAGCCTTACTGATCATCAGAATTTGTCATTGCTGTAAAAATAATGGAAAATTTCTTTTTGTGAAGTGATAGGGAGATCAATGTAATATGAGGTGTGTGGCAGTTCTTTAATCGATCATTTCACTAATTTATGTACTTAAGTGATTAATCTTGGCCAGCTCTCACACAAAACAAAGTTTAAATCCAAGCTGGATTTTTTCTGCATCTGAGGCAGTGATGCATGACCTGTGCTCCACAGCAGTGTTTTGTTCTGCTGTGTGGCAGAGAACCCCTCTACTACTAAACAGACCAACTGAATAGTTTTTCTATGCTTAAAATTAATCTCAGTGCTCACAGATCAGCTTCTCTAAATTCATTTAGTATTTCTACTGAGGTGGATGACAAAGTAGTACATTAAGACCTCTCAGCTGTAAGGACCTTGCAAACAGGCTGAGCAGTGCCCTGCTGCGGTGCCAGCCGATGAGCTGAGAGCACCCTTGTTTGCTGCTCCTTCCAGTTTCCTTCAGATTTCCTATCCGGTGGCTGCAAACATTGGTATTGTTGCCAGGCCTTTGGCTGTTCCTCTGCTTTTTCCAGTTCTCTCTTTGTCTTCCTAAGGGAAAGAATTGCAATCCCCTTTTCATCCCTGATGAGTCTTTGCTTCCCCTCTCCTACATCTTCCTGCCTTGGAGCTAGTGGAGTTTTTGCCCTCGCTGTATTCTCTGAGAGTTGTCAATGCCTGTCTTGTCCTGTCCTCCATGCCCCAGCTACCCTTTGCAGACCACCCTGGTCTGAGTGACCAAAGCATTCATGTAGTCTTGCAAAAAATGTTGCTCCTGGGAGTCTTGTAATGAGGCTTATGGGCAGGACTGAAAGGACTGTTGTCTGAGCTTTTGTCATGAAGGGCCAGTTATGGTTCAGTCAGCATGAACAAAGTCTGATACCATTAAGAGTCCACTGGTTTTCAGGGAGACCTTATAATCAAGGAAATTTTATGATCCGTGCAGCCACGAAGTTAATAAAGTTAATGTTTCATTTTTATTGGCTGTGCTGTGCCAGGATGGGTAATGCATGGCAGTGCTGCCCTCTGCAGCCTCCTGTTCCGTGGCCACAGCATCGTGGGAGCTGTTTTAGGGCAGCTCTGCCCCAGTAAGGCTGGAAAGCTTCCCACCCTCAGCCAGGGCTTCTTAGTGCTCACTCCTCTTGTCACCCTGCTGATGTGCTTTCCCAGGGGAGGCTGTTGTACCTGCCAGTGAGCCTGTCCTGGTGCTGCTAGGCAAGCTTGACGTGTCAGGTTTCTGGGGGATGCTCTAAGCCTTAGCTCATGTTAATGATGCTTCTCCCAATTATCAGTGCAGGCTCTGGTGAGAGCTGTGAGTAGGTAGGCATCCTCACACGTAGTCACACGTGTGTCTTGGTCCCTGTTCTTTGTCTGAAAGTTTGAGCTTTTTGTGCCTGGCAACCCATGGCAAGAAAACTTACTGCTTTATAGGTGGCGTATTTTTGTAGAGTACACTTCTTTACTTGAAAATTTTTGAACTTTTTTTGGAAAATGGATTCTGTGTCCTTAGTGTGGTTTGTTCATTTGTCTGGACTGTGCACTAGGATGATGTTTTGAAGAAGTGGGGGGGATTTCTGTGTTTCACTGCAGTAACCTTTGAGTGTACTGAAGATAAGTAGTTAAATCTGTTGAAATAGCTTTGAAAGAGCCAAACAACATTTTCCTGCTCTATTTTTGTTTCTGTATTGGGTAACCAAGTCTATTAAATTCATTCTGTATCTCATGTGAGGAAAGAACATGGTATTCTGTCACCAGATACACTTGATCACCTCATCTGTATTTGCTGGTGTATGTAGTTGTAGTGGTCACTTAATGTAATTCAGAAACAGATGCTCTTTTGAATGTGAAAGTTTTGTGTTCAGTCTTAGTTACAGTGTCTACGTGAAGTCACTCTTCATTTTCTTGTGAGTAAGAAGAGAGTTTAGCCTTGGTGTAATTAATTTGAATTTATCCCAGCAACATAATCAACTTCCTAATAATTTATGTGAAGTCCTGCAGTTGTCTGTATGATGGCTTGGAAGAATTGAGCCAAGCCTTGACTTTCAGGCTGGGGAATTCAGTTTTAATCCATCCATCATGTCCTCACTGCATGTTTCTCAGCAGAAAAGCATTCAGTGTTTCTTGACTTTATTATTACTGATCTTTCTTGTGTGACTATTTTATGTCCAGAAATGAAACATGAGCAAGGATAATCTTTTCGGGAAGCCGGTAGGGAAGCTTCAGAAATGTATTAAATTTAGTAAATGGAAATGATAACTCACAAAGCTTGCAGAACCCAAGTAGGATGCTGACTACAATTTTGGTATTGAGTTTATTGTTCTGTACTCTCAGTTGTGAGTACAGCTGACAGAGAAAAACATGTCTTTTGGTAGCTAAAATAAAACCACAATGCTGTGTGCTGGAAAGACAGAAGCATTGATTCCATATATTATGAGCTGTGTCCAAGTAGTGTGTCTCAGCTGTGCCAGGATTTTACCAAGGTGAATCATCCCATTCAAAAGTCACCATTGAGTATGAAGCAGTCCAAAAAATTGAAGAGTTTTTCCTTAAAATGTGTATCAGGTTCTGTAAGCAAAACTAGGAAGAAAGCAAAGGCAGTGAATGTTTAATGGAATTTTTCACTAGTATAATCTCAAAGCTGGCAAGTTATAAAAGGCAGCAGGTGGTTGCATACTTGGGTAGATTGTTTTCCCTCTCTCTTGACAGGCATATATCTGTCTTTAATTATTATATGTATTACAAGAAGAGAAAATAAATACGTAAACGGTTTCTTAAATTTACATTGAAATTAAAGATTATTTTGAAATTTGAAAACCTACTGATTTATGCAAGCATACAGCTTTCATATATGAATATAAGTTTGTTTCAGTGGGCTGAAAGCATACAGCTTTTTATATGAAAGCATACAGCTTTCATATATGAGTATAAGTTTATTTCAGTGGGATGCTCACTTTCTGCTCACTTGATTTGTGTATAAGGCTTTCCAATTGTATTTCTGGTTGGCATTTGTTGGCATTAAATGCTCTCTATGCTATTTTATAGCTAAAAATAATAACTTAATGATACTGTGCTAAAGGCACTGTAGGTGTCTTGTTGTCCAGGGTTGCTTGAAAATTGGAGAGTATTTGAAGCAGTACAGGAGCTGCTGTAACCATTTGGTGAGATGAACAACTAGGGTTTGAAAAAAGCTCAGTCTGTCTGCTAGGCTGAATTTCAAGAGGTTTGGCAGACAACAGCTATAAAGCCCAATTCATCCCTATGTACCAGAAAAAAATAAATCAAGGTAATCAGAAAAAGCCCTCCTTCTGGAAGGTGCTGGTAGTTCAGCCACACAGCAGATGGAAGTAGTTAATGGAATATAAGTACAAGAATTAAAAAGCATACTAAGAACAGAATTTCAGAATCAGATGGTATTAAATCAGATGGATTTAAAGCACATAGATGCCATGAGCTGCTAAATTAATTAAAACTATTTTATATTTTTGCATGTGTTTATATGCTGAAGGTATTTTGCATTGTGAACAGTAGTCATATGGAAAATGAAGTTTGGTCTTTGCATTATGTTTTCACTTTGGTTATCCCTTGCATCCTCTTTGAATAAAATGGGATAGTTTGCACCTCTCTAAGGAACAGTTCTCTCCTTGTCCTTGATGGCTCTCAGTGATTTGAAAAAGAGCATTAGAATTGTGGTGTTAGAAAAGCTCACCTGAGGCACAATAACTTCGATTTTTTTTCCATCTGCAAGATGTCCTGAGAAGCAGTGTAGGCTTGTGTTGCTGCTCAACAGATTGGCTTCTGAAATTACTTTCAGCCTCAATGGGCAGCTGTCTCCCCTCCTCTCTGCTTTCAGGATGTCTGCAGGAGAGCACAGAAGTTTCCAAACTGTAACATAAATGCTGCTTCATAATTGCCATAGAACTTTGGGCCAATGACCAGCAACGGGAACGGAACCTACACTGGCTTATGCTGAAACAGAATGCCAAAAATTATCTTACCTTTACTTTTTACATCTCTGTCTTACAGGATTTCTACATCTAGGTCTCTCTAGGAGAATCCTGGAGGATATGCTTCCTTAGCTCCCAGCCATGTCAAAGCAGCCAGTTCTGCTAAGTATCTCCTGAAGCAAAGTCAAGTCCTTGACAAATGCCAGGTTTTTTGGGCTTGTGGTCCTCTGCCCAGCTCTGACACAGCTTAGTTCTGGAGCTGGCAGTGGCCTGCTCACTTGAGCTAGTCCTAGTGTGGGGCAGGCTTGGAAGCCAAGATGCAGTGTGTCACAGCAATCACATGCAGTCTAAAGGGTAAATCTGGAATGGTGGTTTTGATTGGATAAGGAACATTATTCTCAATCCTGAAACAAGGTTTATATTGTCATATTCTTTCTGTTAGTGCTGGGAAGAAGTTAGTATTTTGCATGACTTGTGTATGCACAAGAGTGGTGCTGCACACTGCAGTCACAGGATTCCTGTGATTGATTGTACCCATGTGGATGTAGAGTCTTTACCTAGGATATATGTAGGATGTGCAGCCATTTTAGAAATTTTTTCTTTAATATCTGTGTATTAAATTCTGAATCATAAAAATTGTTCTACCTTGTATTAATATATTTCAAAATTATACTTCAAAACTAGTGTATGTTGAAGAGGATGAGTCACTCTTTTTTCAAAGGGAAGTTCACCCTCACAGTTACTGAAGGTTGCTGAATGTTAAGTGTTTGTTGTGACACTTGACCTTAATGTCTGTGTAGCTCTGTGAATACTGGAAGTCTAGTCCCAAATGGCCTCTGGGCACCTTGGAAGTTGTTTTGATTTTTGTTCTTTTCCCATTCCACTATTAAACATACAAGCATTCAATGGTTAGGGTAAGTTTTTCAGATGCTACACTATTCTAGCAAGTATTTAACCCATGTGATGTAAGGAAAAGAAACATAATTCCAAAACTGAGCAATTTCATAATCCTTTGGAAATGTTTTATAGGAGACATCTTGTAGATTTTGGTTTTGTTATAATGTTTTAATATTCTGGCTATGGATACTGTCTCTGACTGACCCCATTGCACAGACAAGTAACAGAAAATCCAAAGCAGAAAGGCAGACGTGGAGTGGGAGGCTTTCCCTCTAGATACCCAGCCTGGGGAGCGAGGAGAGTCTGCAGCTCCATGGATGCAGGCATGGACTTGTCAGAGGATCTGGGGCTGCTGTTTCCCTGTGCACTTTGAGGGACAGTCCTGGATCTGTCTTTGGCAGGGTGGATGGGATTGAAATATACTTCAAACATACTACAAAAGATTAATTTAAAATAAGCAGAGTAGGTGGTGGAGCTGGAGGGAAAATGACACCTCTCTGGGGGTGCTGGAATCAGGTTTCAGCCTCCTGTGCCTCAGTTCAGCTGGAGTTCTTATTCTCTGACATATCTGCAATATAAATAAAGCTATGTGTTTAAAAAAAAGTGTGTACTATAGTGCCCAGGACTGTTTAAATTTTAAGAGCAGATTTACAAAGCAAACTAAAATAGTTATTCTTGCCTCTTCTTCTGTGGTGTCTCTTAAATCTTCTTGAGAAAATTTTACATTGAAAAACACCACATTAAAAAAATAATCCCAAGTGCAATTGGAGTCAGTCCCGGTTTACAAGGTTGGAATGTTCAGCAAACTGGTTAAGTTATGGCAAATTCTCTCAAAAACAGTGGGATTTAGGCTTGAGTTTTTGAGCAAAATAGGTTAACTGTAAATACAGGTTCTGGTTGTTGTGGTGGGTTTTTTTTGTTGTTTTTGGGTTTTTTGTTCATTGTTGTTGTGGTTTTTTGTTTTTGTTTTTTTTTTTTTTTTTCCTCTCTGTGGAGGTTTAGGATGAATATGAGGAAAAGGCTCTTCACTCAGAGGGTGGTTGGGCACTGGAACAGGCTCCCCAGGGAAGTGGTCACAGCTTCAAGCCTGCCAGAGCCCAGTGTGAATTTGGACAAGGCTCTCTGGTTTAGGAGTTGGACTTAATGATTTTTGAGGGTCCCTTCCAACTCAGAATGTTCTGTGATTTTATGACCTGAAATTGGTTGCCTCCTGTTTCAGGTTGCAGAAGGATGGAAACAAATCTTGAATGAACACAAAGGCCATGCTGTGATTATTTCTGGTCTTAGAACCACTTATCTTTTCGTGTAGTTTTGTAATAAGTGGACAAATTTATCAGGGCTTGTTCTGGAAAGTCAGTATTTGTGATCTGAGAAGCTGCAGATATGTTGGTCAGTGCTGCTACACCTCATCTATCAAATATGTGAAAATGTTTGGCAAAATGGACTTCTCAGTGGAGATGAATTTACATTTTTATCCATACTGCAAAGCTGCTTCTTCTTCTTAATAACAATAACAATAATGTTCCCCAGAAAGGAAAATTTGTGACAAATCAGAATCTTGTCACAAATTGTTGTTTTGTGGTTTAGCGTCTTGCAAGAGAGTATTTGGCTGCTTGTTCTTATGTTTAGCTGCCAGTATTTCAATATTTTCAATATTTACATAAGAGACAATATTATAAATAAAGCATACCGTTTCATTAATGTAGAGGGACAATTTAGATATCAACACAAAATGCTTTTGTGTCGATCCTACTTGTGACTGTCTTACTGATTCCAGTAATAATTTGCCCAAGTACTCAAAAAATTTTATAGTCTCTTTTTTTTTGGATTGACTGGAAACGACCTCTGTCTGGAAAATGACCACTTAGAATTTCGCAGCATTACATCTGACTCCTGATCTCAGTGGCAAAGTTCCCAGCAACTTAATATAAACAAGAAGCAGCCCAATTATGACAGGATATTATGGAAAATACTATAATACATTGAAATGGGAAAGAGGATTTTAGGTTAAAACTACTTAGTATCACATCTTCATTTCACTGTTACAGCTATGTTTAAACATCCCCTCTCCCCCATTTCCCTGCGTGAATGTTCTGGGGGGTAAAAGCATTGCAAGGACTTGAGTAACAGCATGTGGTCAGGAAGTCTGTTCCAGATTTCCAGATTGCATCCAAAAGCCTTATATGTAATAAGATATACCACAGCTCTGAGAGTATGTTCTTACGTGGAAAATCAAACAATAACTTTGGAAGCTAGTCTGTTGTTCTTTGTGTAGCTTATTGCATTATAGAACTCCATGAAAGAAGAGACCCGCACAGCCATGCCCTCTCTAAGATGTTCCTTTACCCATAATCTATTATAATTAAAAAAAAAAAAAGAAAAAAAAAGATGAGGACTCTCTGGTTGAGTTACCTGTGAAACGTGTTGACCTTTAAATAAGAATGGTATCTAGGATTTCACTTTTTCTGGCTAGAAGCTTTCTCTTGAATTGACTTAGAACAAGGTTTGCAAAGATCATGTCCTGTTTCAGCAATAAGCAACACAATTTTAATAATGAAAGAATCTATGGGGTATGTTTATATTCAGCAGAAGGGATGTGTATGCACACATAAATAGAAGGATGTATACTTGGTATTGTTTATTTATATATGTAATGATATGTTTAAAAACACTTTGTCCTTTTCGAGGTCAGAATTTATGCCTACTATAGATAAAATCCATTTACAGGGGTGATTGTTTTCAGAAACTTCAAAGAAGCAGTGCAACATCCTAACTCTTCCAAGCCTTCTCCTGTCCTCCATGCAGGCATCCTCTTGGGAAGCTTTTTTGCCTTTAATGAATACATACCTGACAATTCAGTGTTGTACCTAGCGTAAGATTTCTAGTGTTAGATTTATTTTTAACAAAAAATTTTTTTCCAAAAGATGAACTTTTGCATACTTTTCATTATATAGAAAAACACATTTTAAAATGAGCAAGTGTGGTGTCATCTTTAAAAGCTTTTGGCAGTTGTAGAAATGCACTTCAAAGATGGTGTGTAGCTGTTCTTTACCCCTTTGCTTGTACCTAGAATTTGACAAGATTCTGGCACTGGAAGAATGTTATTCTGGGGGTTAGGTGGTGGTGAGGAGGGTGATTGCCCATTTTCCCTTGATATAGCAGAATTTTCGGGGGGCTAATAAGGAAACAAAGATATTTTTCTCCTACCCTATATCTAACCAGCCACATATTTGACAGTGTTCTGCATATTATGAAATCATATCAGTATGTCCCATGAGACTCAGCCAAAGATGAACTTTGTGTTCCTTTAATGGCCGGAAGCACAAGAAAAAGGAAAAGGGCATTCATGTACTAATGCTTCCCATTCTGAGCTGACTCTATTTTTTTTTTTCCTCCCAGATGATTTAGTGGTGTAGCCACTTAATGGCCTCAAATAACACTAAAATAAACAGCTGCTTTCAGTACTTTCTAGCTAATGCAGCCTATCAGGCTCAACGAGTCATGGCAGAGCCATTAGATTCACTTCATTACTGATGGAGTAACTGGGAGACTGCAGGCAAAGGTGTTTCCAGGAATGGCAGGCAGTTGAACATCAACCTGATGTCTCAAAAGTCCTGGATGTTTTTCAGTGGATTTGTTTCGGGAATCAGAGGGAAGAAAATCTGGGAGTATGCCTAGTTTCTGAGAAGTGTTGACAGTAAATTATGATACCTCCCTGAGTTTGTACAGTACTCTTATGATCTTGGTCATCTTCAGAAGCTGCTTTTTAGAGGGGCCAAGTGAAGAAGCTCTGAAGAAGTTGCACTTTCAGCTGGGGAAGTGTCTGGGTGAATAAGGTGTAAGTTAAAGAGAAGTTTTAGAGATCTTGCTCTTTCTCAATCTACACTGCCTGAGAAACAAGTCTGCACAACGTTTGGGAAAAAAAGCTGTAAAGAAACCTCTAGCAGATGTATATGCTTTTGTGCTCAGAACTCATGCATGTTGGGCCCAACACAGTTGGTGAAATATGCATCCTGGAAGCATGCATTCGGACCTTTAAGTGACTGCTGTTGGATACTAAATGAATAAAAGCTGCAGTTCAATACAATGGTTGCTCTCTGCAGTCTCACAAACAGGGAGGCTGAGCTCTTGCTGACATCCAGCAGGAACTGGGAGCACTGCAGCTCATTTGATTGCCATCTATCAGTGTCCCCTGCTCCCAGGGCCATCTCTGTGTCCTGGACCTTCTTCCTCTTGTTCTGAATTTTTGCTGGGACCATCAGTGTAGCCAAACCATCGCCAGTGGTGACTGGGGTGCTCAGCTCTTCTCACTTAGTGTGTGGGATTGCTGTGAATCTCATTTAAATAGTTTTTGTGCTGTTGCTGAAACTTACTGTCAAGCAGCTACCCATTTGTGCAGCCCTTGTGGATCTTCTTATGTTCTTAAATCCTTCCTGGCTTTCCTGCTTTGGAGCCTGTCCAGCTCTGCTTAGCTCGTTTGTGTTGGTCAAACACTGCTGCCTTGTGATGCTGCGTGGCCCTTCTGCAGCTGTGCTGGGAGCACATGTCCCATTTCAGATTGCACAGGCTGATAGGAAGCAAAAGCCAAGCACATTTCTCCTTCATGAATGGATGATTGCTGGAGTGAAAGTGTTGGCCAGATAAATGTAAGAAAAATTGCTACTCCTTTTTTTTTCTCTCCTCCTACTTTATGTGATCATCCTATTCCAAATGCTGCTTGGACATTGTAGTTCCTTGCTTGTTAGTGGTTGTGGATATATCTTGGATATATGCTTGGGAGCCATGAGAGTACAATTTATTTATTTAAAGTCTCTGAAATAAAAGAAGAAAGTCGTGGATTGAAAGGGAATTCTAAACCCAGGAAGTAAAAATCGTCTGGTTTGAGTTCCAGGTGTTAGGAAGCCCATAGAGTTTGTAAACAGAGGCACAGTGCTGTTTCTGCTGACATGTAAAAGAGTGGGTCTGGAGTCTGCATCCAACCTGGATGGTTATTCACTTGCTGCACTATAGTAAATGGCTTGACCTTCTAAATAATTATTAGCTCACTTATTTAGACTTGCAAAAATGTATGACAGCAATGGAAAAAACCTCCATCTCCAATATATTCTTCATAGCATAATAGTTATTAGGCCATTATCTGATTTTGGGGTCCTTGCAACTGTGTCTGCCTGTTATTTCTCCCAAGGAGACTTTTTTTTTTTTTTTTTCTGTGAGTAGGAATGTAGCTAAAGATGTAGCGTGAGAGAATATATTTTTCTTCAGTGCCACGTAAATGTTGGGTTGATCTCTTCCAAGAGAAATGTTTCTTGACGAATGGAAGTACTAATGCTCTAGTACAGGAGGTTTTCCTAAGGGATTTCAGGTTTAGGAAAATATATTTTGACTTCTAGGAGAGAAAATTCATATCTGCAAACTGTGGTGCCAGATGGACACTTGTGTTCCCCAAAGCTGATGTTTCTGAAGGCCATTTGAAGGTTTTACTTTAACTCAGAAAGTAAATAAAAGAGTATCACTAAGTGGAAAGTTAATTCCTTGTAAGTTTTGTTGTCTCTTGACTGTGATCCAAGTTGCATTCATGGGGTATTTGATATACCTGCAGATAATAGTTTCGTGCTACAGTCAGAAACTTGAATGTTTGCGTGACTTGTACTATAGACACACGGGCAAAACAAGGCTTAGCTCATCAATTTTTTATTGATAAAGGAAAAGCATACCAGTTTATGCTGCGTTATTAAGACAGTAAATGTGAATGGGATTTTATAATTTGATTTATTAATACATTTTTTCTTTTGAGAACTAAAATTTGAGGTATTTTATCCTACCATGATTAGTAATTCTATTCAGTAAAAGGCTCAGAGGGCACATGTCCTGCCTTTCTGTAAGTGTGTAGAAGTGGTCCTTGGAAGCCATTAAGATTTGTATATGAACCTGCATCCAGTTTTAAAGATTATTCCATGGAGTATTGTGCATGACATGAAGTGTGCTATCAAAAATACTGAAATACATGTTGGAGCTAAGTGATATTTGTCACACATGAAGGAACAGGCACTCTCAGCGTGTGAAATGTGAGTTCTCAGTGCAGCTCTGGCAGGGTGGCTGCTGTGTGCCCACACTTGCAGAGGGGAGTTGTGCTTTCTCTATTAGTACTTAAAAACTCAGTTCTATTAAACTTGACGATCATTTGGTGTCACCAGACTAAGGCAGGGATAAAATGGAAAATAAAAGCACTTTTTCTGTCTGTGAGTCCTAATCTTTTTTGCTGCCTTATAGCAGTGGCCAGCTAAGCCTGTTGTAAGCCTGGAATTAAAGGGTATGATCCCTAAGTATTTTCCCTGCTAGTAGCACTCATGGAACAAGCCCTTCCTTTCTGGCACAATACTTTCCTTCAGCCTGGTTGCATGTGAAGCATGAGCTGTGCCCCAGGATAGATGTGAGCACTGTGTGGAAGTCCTTAAGATTTGTGTACCATGCATAGGGAAGCCTTAGCACCAGTCAGGGCATTAGGTACCTTGAACAATAAAGGATTTGCCATAAGGTGGAGGAGAGGAAAACACGATGTAAGCTGGGATTTTCCAGTCTGCTGAGCCTTGTTCTTCCAGACTTTCTCACATAATAAAAGAGCTAAAAGTATCTATTGAGGGGGTTTAATAAAGATTTATTAAATAAGAGAGAAGTAGCCTTCAGACACTTATTCACTGCCTTTTCCCCTTCCTGTGCTGACTTTAAGGTACTGTTATAAATAACTGAGTGCACAACCAAGCAGCAGCTTGAAGAGGCTCCTCACTGGGCTCAAAATGGTAAGCATTGGCAATTTCAAGGCTGGGATTTTGAAATGTAGCAGGTTTCTGCAGAGAGCAAGAAGGCTTGGGCTCTGGGTGCTATTTCTAACTACTAAGCTATCTTAGATACTGGTAGACTTCATTCGGCACATGAGGCTGAAATCATCCTTTGGCAGCATGTCCCAGGGCAAGGTATGTTCTTGGGAATGCTTCAGGATTGTGATCTTTATGCTTAGATTTTTATAGGTCTGTGTCAGGGATACATGGATGTGATGTTTGCCTAAGTCTTTCCTAGATGGGAAGGCTACATGCTGTTAAGACCAGAAACCCCTGAGCAGACAGAGAATACTGCAGGCAGCAATTGGAAACTGAAAGACAATTAGAACAGAGTTAATAAATCTGATGGGAAAATCTGTTACAGGAGGGTCAGCTTGGAATGGGCACTTCTTCACAGAAGAAGCAAGGAAATTGCAAAACCCAGGAAAAGCCCACTCTTAAAATTGGAAGCCCAGGACCTAAAACTTGCTATGTAATGTAGCTTGCTGGAGAACTCAGAGTCAACACAGAGCAGCCAGGATGGGAGATTGAATTATCTATAAAACTGCCAGAGTGAAATGGTTTGCTTTCCACTTCCAAAAATGTAATAGACATGTTTAAAGTACAATTTTTCTTCTGTTCTTGAAGCATCAGTGATTGAAACAGTATCCGGTAAAATTCTCAGTAATGGGGGGACAATACTGTTGTGGGTCTGCTATTTCAATTAGTTGAACTTACTCTGTTAAAGAAAACAGTGAAGCCAGGAAGCTTGGGAAATAAATGGTAACACAGACTCCCCTTAGTTCCTGTTTAGAGAAATAGTTTCTCTTCTAGGCTATTAAAATGTCTCCAGAGCATCAGCTGTGCATTTAATATCTGAAGAGATTGGTAGTTAATAACTTGAATTTAGGAGAGGCAGAGATAAAACTGTCCATCTGTGTTGATAGTGTTATGTCTTCTGATTTGTGTTCACAGCTCATATTTCCTGTGGTGTGGGAGGACAGAAGTAGTTCACACACATTTCTAAAGACATCAAAATATGCACACGCTGGAATGCAAAAGATGATTAAAATATCACAATTTGCTGCTTACTCTAACTAAACAGCCCAGTCTACTGCATTTCTGAATCCCTCATTGATGGAGTTCTTCTAATAAGGTTTTTAGTGAAAATGCTGAAATTGTGAGTAAAAATTAACATATTTCACTACTGTACATTTTGTAAAGTCAAGTCATAGTCACAAAAAATGAAGTACTGCATTTCTCTGAAAGATTGATGGAGATTTTACAAAAATATTTTCATAATGCCTGTTACTTTTTCTGGTCTCAGTGGAAAAGGAAAGGATTTGAAACTGTTGTTTTATTTGTCTTCTGTTACTTTGCCCGCTGTAACCCAAGAGGTTCTGCTGGTCTGCTTTTCCTGGATGAGCCATTAAGAAAAATAGTGCCTTATCTGTTGTTTCTGGAAAATTTGGATGAGAAAATACTGATTTACACATCATAATGCCTGTGCTTGAGATAGAAGTTGAAAGGGGAAAGTTTGCCTTTTCAAGTTACAGACTACTTTTAATTGTCATTTGCTATTAATTTTTTACCCACTCTTTTATTTTCTATTTAGGATGACCAAATATTAGCAACCTGGAGTTGCCTAGCCCAGGAAGATGCCAATTTGTCTGAGACTTGGTTCTCTTCCCTCTATTGAAACTGTTTGTGAATGATGTTGAAAAGGCTTGGAAGAAGTGCTGATATTCATTGACATTAATTTTGAAAACTTAAAATTATTCTGGGCCTACAGTGTTCTTGTTATGCCACCTGTTGCAAGCCAGACATGAAGAGATGCAATTTAATGAAATGGTTCTGTGAAAAGGTTACAAGATCAGTGTGCACTTCTGCTGCATCCTGGAGTAGCAGGAAAACCTGAAGCACTGCTAGATAGTAATACATTCTAAAAATCAATAGTATTTTCAGAAATCAGAAATGGCATGGCATTATACAGCAAAAAGTAGCAGAAATGTGGGTAATTTAGTGTGTCACTACATTTTTTAAGGTCAGATGGTCTCTGAATTCTTCTGTATTAATTCCTCTGTAGGCAGTGCACTGAGTGTTCTCCCACTGCTTTTTGAAATTGGATTAATACCACTGAAGGCTGTTGTCTACCCAGGCTGCTGACATGAACTGTACACCAACATTTAGATGGAAATTCCTGCCTTTCCTCCAAAGCTAAGGGAATTCAACTAGTCATTGTAGCTTTAAAAATATTTATTCAATATTGGACAACCCAAAAAATCTCCTAGAGACTCATGCTTCCTAATAGGAATGTACAACCACCCTGGCTGGGTGAGCACAGCTTGGAGTCTGCACAGGCATCACTCGTTCTGCTGGAATTTCTGTGGGGCTCTGCACTTCTCACTTGGCTTGGCAGCTGTTGTCTGCATGAACAAATCCATCTCCCCTTTCCCAAACCACATCCTACTGGCATCCTGACCACAGGAAGCTAACAAAAGGAAACATTATACAGAATGCCTTTTTCAGGGTGCTCTGAGAGTTAGGGATTTTACACAAACTCCAGATTTTTATCTGGAATTCTTCTTGTAGTAGAGAATCTTATGCCTGGATTTCTGTCAAGGAATTCTGGCCTGGTGGACAGGGTGGGCAAGCAGCCCAGCAGGCATCAGCTGGACATTCTGGGGCCAGAGAGGCCAACTGTGTTGTCAGCACATGAGAGAAGGGTGCCTGGTCCAGTTTGGGCTCTCCAGCAAAAGACCCTGATGTGCTAAAGTGTGGAGGAGATGCTGGAGTAGTGACAGGAGAGGAGCAGCTGAGGGAGCTGCCTTTTTTCAGTGCTGTGTGTGGATAAATGCTGGAGGGAGGTTACAGAGAAGGGAAGAGATACAGAAATAAGCTTCCCCACCCCATTCCTAGGTGAGCATTTGTGTATTGTTGACTGCTTTTACAGAAGATTTTAAATACCATGAGTAGCGGAACAAAAGTTTTGCCACACAGGGATAAGGCAAGGGAGATGCACACACTTTTATTTGCACCAGTATAATTGCTTGATGTTTGTTTTGATCCCACCAAAGCAGCCTGAATCCCACAGCATCACACCAGCTCAGTGCCTTCCTCCTTTCTACTCTGACATACCCTTTCTTTGAAAGAGAGCCAATTCCCATTTGCATTCAGGGGGACAGGCTGCTCACGTGGCTTCAGTGCTCCCAGAGATCCTCCTGGATTTGTGCCGTGCCCCAGCTGGGGCCAGCCAGCAACAGGCATCCATATGGGAGGAATTTATATTGTCTGAGGGGCCTGAACACTGAAGTACTGTAAATGGTGTTTTCACACAGCGCAGCTAATTCCCACAGTTTCCATTGCTTTAGGCTGTTGCTTCTGATGAAAAACAAACAGCACAGTCTGGGAGCTGAGGAATGCAGTCTGCAGCACAGTCAGCACGAGGCCTGGCCTCTGCTGGGATGGACAGATGGAGCTGGACAGGGATCTGTGTGGCCCCTGGACAAAGCAGGGGTGTCCAAGCACAGTGCTTGGGGCTCCTCAGTGTCAGGGCCACAGTTCTTAGAGACTCTTGGGGCTTTATGGACTCAGCAGGGTAATTCACTGTAAGAATGTTAAAAGGTAAAAGAATTCACTTCAGGGCTTGGATGCTTTACCCTTTCACCAAATGGAAGGGATTCCTTGAAGGCACAGTGACTTCCAGCTGTACAGTAGAGCAGTTTTCCAGTCAGGAGCAAGTAAATAGAAATCCTCACTAGTGCAGAGTCTCTGCTGGACTTCCTAATGATTGTAGGCTAGAGGCAGTTTTTGGGGGTAAACTGAGCAAGCACAGTAAATGTACTATGTGGCTTTATTATGTTAGGATGACATAATGACGTTGATGTCATAATGATGCAGCTTCTCCTTTGTCCTCTTGCCTGCCTTTTTCTTAGGTCTTTGTGCTCCTCTCTCAGTTCTTGGTCTTTCCTACTGTTGTGTGAGTCCCCTTTGCAATTTGCATGCTGCATTTTCTCTTGAAGTGAAATGTGTGATTAAAAAACAATCTGGTTTGGACACTACTTAATAATTCTTCTAGTGTACAAGGCACATAGTTCCAAACACTGATATTGGTGATCAGGACACATTTATCACACCAATAAGTAATTCTCTACTTCTTGCACAGGACAAACTCAGCCTTTTTTGGAGGCTCCCCATGCATAGCAAAATACCTTGCACTTTGTGCAGTATCTAGGAATTTTTCCTTGCCTGATTCTGGAAGAGATATGGAATTGCCCTCTATAAAATGCTTTCTGTCTAACCACCATGCTCTGGTTTAACATGAAAACGAATTGAATAATCTTTTCCATGAGTTGCTATTGGACGTCAGCCAAGTCATTTTCACAGTATCCATCCACCTGTTGGGAGAAATTAACATTGGGGTTTGGTTTTTTTTTTGGGTTTTTTTTTTTTTTTGAGGAAACCCTTTTATGTTTTACTTAGATGCAAAAATAACTTTGTACACAAAGAGCTTGCTGCCAGTGCTACAAGGATATTTTCATTCTTCCCTGTGAAAAAGTAGAGATAATAAAATGAAACATTAAAAGAGCAAATTGTATTATCAGTGGAAATTCAGACAGTGCACATCTGCCTTTGCTTATTTGAGTGCTGGGAAATGCAGGTAAATCTGTGTTATGTAGAATATCACACAAGGACCAGACTTTGTCAGAAGTGAGTCATCAGGGTTCAGCTGCATGTTCATGACCAGGACTGGCTGATACCTGGTCATCAAATGGCTTTTTGAGACCCACAGATGCCCAAAGGCCTGCAGCATCTTCCCGACAAACTTTAATGTGTTTGCAGTCTTGCAGAAGGCTCCTTGTAGGTGAATGCCACACACTTCCATAATTCATACAGCCTAAGCTGAAATGTGTGAGTCAGCTCTGGGCCGAGAAGGAAACCAGTTTCAGGGTAATGATGTGATGAATGTCTCTGAGCTGTCTGGGAATGCCACAGCCAGCACTCCCCTTTCACTCCCCCTGGGAAATGCCATAGCTGTGTGCATGCATGTCTGCCACAGGGGTCAGGGGAAAGGACTGTGTGCAGTTTTGACTGGTGTTCCTCCTCTTTACTGCATTTTGGGAAAAGAAGAGGGGATATTTTTTTCATATTGACCGGATCAGATGTGACAGCTTAGAATTACCAGCAGTGCCTCGTGAATGCGACGTGAGTTCCCAGCAGGACAGCACAGGCTTTTAAGACAAGCAATCCATGGGGACGGAGTATTCAGTGCTTAATATGTTTAGGAGTATTTCCCCTGTGATCTGTAGCACTTCTTATTTTGGCCATGGTACTTGGAAATTTCATTTGAGGTCACAGAAGTTCCCAAGTGTTGTCTGCTTGGGATGGTTGAATTGTTTCTACTGAACAATCTCTGTGTAGGGCTGGCCTCCTGTCCTTTTGTAGGTAGAAACAACAAAACCAAAACCAGTCCTCTGAGATGGAAAGAGTTTGTGCATTATAATGCTACCTGTGTATATGCATCTATAAAATCTTTTCTTTAAGATTAAAATATAAAATATTCTAATTAAGAGATGAGTGTAAAAGGGAATTTTGGAGAAGGGTAATGTCTTGCACATGTGCAGGAGGTTGAGTTGTTAATAACTACAGTTATGGAATTGCTATGCCAAGTTCCCTCTCAGGAACCTCTCTGGGTTTCCAAGTCAGTGCTCTTTTTTTTCCCCTCATAGCAGCTGGCTGGCCATCCTTGACACACCTGATATATACAGGGAAACTGGGGTGGAGTAGGGGGATAAACTGCCCTGAAATCTCTGCTGGCTGCACCAATGTAGTTGCAAAGTGCATGAATCTCTATTTGTGATGGCATTACAGAGCACGAAATTGAAAAGTCCATCACCAAAATCCTGAGTACCTCTTGCAGTACATGCAATGAATGTAGTATTTTTCCCAAGTTAATGAAGATGCAGAGCAGATCAGGGACAGTGCTAGGCTCTCCCTTCTGGCCTGTCAGTTCCTAGAACTTCTTCAGCTCTGCAGTTGTCATAGATGCAGCCATGGAAGGCCATACTAAAGTGGCCCAAAAAAAAGGGGAAGTTTTGGAGGCACATTTTTTCCCATAAACCTTCAACCTTTAATCCTACTAACTCTAAACAAACCCTGACCTGGACAAATCTTTTCAGTTTCTTTTTTTTTTTTCCCCTTCAAGTGTGGGAAGAGAAGTCCCACTCCTTAACCTTTGCACAGCCACATATTAATCTCATTTCCTACTCATCATGACCTAGTCATTTGGAAATTGCAACTACACTTAATTTGATTTTCCTTTCTATATTTTTTATGTTATGTTTTTGTTGTTTCCCTGACTCTTGTTTTTTGGTTCAGCTCTGGTTCATTAAACTTCAGTCACAAATACCAGCTGGAGGGCTCACAGCTTGTTGTCATTTCAGCTAATCAGACATTTGTAGATCACAAGGAGTTATTGCATGTGCATGTGAAAACTGGGGCTCTCTCTTATTGTTCCTTCCCTTTCTTGGGAGACTGTGGCTGATCACTGCTTTTCTTTATGTTGGCCCACCAGGATACACTTTCCTGAGAGCTTAGCATAATAATACTCTTTTTTTTTTTCTATCTGATTCCAGAAGCTGTGCCATGCTCTGCTTCCTGCTGCTACTGTTGTCCTTGTGCAGTATTTTGGATGTTAGCACAGGCATTTTAGGATGCTAGAATGCACCTTATGTTTTGCTGTACTTTCAGTCAGCAGGTAAAATCCAACTGTTGTATCTCATCGCTTAATTAAATAATTAAAGACAGAATTAAATTTGCCTCAGAAATACAAACAGTATTTTGTACTGCTGTGAGAAATACTTTAAGTTGCAGTTAAGCTGTAATGGCAGTAGTTTTGAGTGATCTGTAGCTGCCACTAGGTTTGACTTAAACCATTAACAGCAAATGCTCAGCTCTCAAGAGGTGTTGTAACCTCCCATAGCATAAACGTTGTGGGAAAATCAGAAACTTATGCTGTTTTGAATTAAAAAGAAATAATAAACAAATTGAGTTATGGATCATGATGGACAATTGACACAAGTATTGTTTTTAGGGACAGAAACCTCTCCAAAGAGGAAAGGAGGTGACTTTTTTCCTCGTATATCTTCCATTTGCTGAAGGCTTCACAAAAGATTTTCACTTGAAACCTAATATTAACACCATACCTTTAACTCCCTGACACTGCATAGCATGACATCTTTTCCCATGCCTGTATTTAATTGCTGCAAATCCAGCAGTTCCCATGACTTGTTACAAATTCTTTCCACTAAAGTTGCTGAATCTTGGAATTCAAGCTATCAAAAACTGCATCTGTGAAAGCAATGAATCTTACATCAAATCCTGAGTGATTTGACATCACTTCCTTAACTGTTTTCCATGTTCTCCCTCCCACTGCAAGTTTACTTTTTTTTTTTTTTTTGGTAGAACTTTGCTTTCCAATCTGGGAGCAATATTCTTTTTTTTTTTTTTTCCCCTTTCTGAAGGCTTTAATGCTTAGATTGGAAGGTCAGTGTCATATCAAGCACAGTTTTGTTACTTTGATTGCAGTAGAACAATACATTCAAAACTTTGCATGAGCAAAAAGTATCTCTCTAGGCCTTTCAAAAGTCCCACAGCTACAGATTTCTTGTGACCAGCAGATACAACCCAAGTGTGCTGACAGCATGCCGTAAGGGAGCAGGCTGCCTCTAGCGAACTTCAGTGGCTAAATTGGAAGACAAGCAAATTTAAGTGACAGTAGAAATTGTGAACACCTAAGTTATATTGCCATGGGTTTTTTAAATCATACCAGACATTATTTTTAATGGAAAGAGTAGCTTTGCTGGGGGCTGTTTTAATAATGCAGTAGATGGCAGCTGAGATTGTCTCTGCACGTTCGCATTGCAGCACACACACACAGATATATATGTGTATATATACACTGAAAATCCAGTAGCCTGCTGGCTCCCAAAGGAGTTGACTGCATAATCAGATCACTGTACAGCTGAGCAGTCTCTAAACCCCAGAGTTCAGCAGATGTCTTGCTCCTCCAGAGCATATGCACCAGAGAAAGGAAAAATGTAGGAAAAGTGGTGTTGGGGATGTGCCTGTTTGTTTGAAGAAGTAAAACAAGATGTCCCTGCGAGATTACTCTGTCCTGTATTGACTTTTCTTCTTTTTTTATTTCTCCCTTAATGTAAATGAGGTCAACTTGAGCCTTCTAAAACCCTTATTGGAAATCTTTTTCCCAGAGTTAAACAAAGTGTTTGAATGAGTTTCCAGTTAAGAAAAAAAAAAAAAAACCAAAAAACCGTAGTAATATAAATTAGTTAACACCCACTGAAATAGTAAAAAACCCAAAACAAATGAACATCAAGCCTTTGAATATATTATATTTCCTTCCCTTCTCCAGCATAAAGCAGGTGATAGTTGAGATTCTTGGTAACTGTGGGCCGGGCCCAGGAGTGTTTTGAGGGAAAATACAGGTGGCTTTTATAGCAATAGTTCTATGTTAGAAACCTTCCACAGAGCATTTGCATATTCCATACAAGATCAAAACAACACCATAATAATTCCAGTTCATTTTACTTACAGCTACATTGGAGGAGAGCTGTATATGCTGTAACATGTGCTTCCCTACACTCACATCTTCCTTGATTATCCCCACTTATTATACATTATCCAAAGAAATTGCTGCTCAGCTATTTCCCTGCAAGGGTAATGTCTCTGTTAACACACTTTGATTCAGATGGTTGCCCCCTAGATCAGATCTGGGACAACAGGGAGTGCATCTACTTAGAATTATCTTTATTATTAAATTAGCAAACAAATAATAACTTAAGAATATTTTTGAAACAGCAGGATGTACAGGGAGCAAAGCTGGGCTCTTATTACCCGGTACCCCTGGTATTCACCATGCCACTATACAAATGAATAGTTTCAGGTGATCCATCTCTGCCCTATGTGCAAATAGATGCCACATTAAAATGGGGGAAGATTAAAATTACATTTGTAATTGCTCACCATTTATCTTCTTCTTGAAACATTTATGGTTTATGAAACATTTATGCCTATTTATGCTAAGAAGCAAGTAGCAAATAAGTGATTGCACAGGGTCTTAGTTTTGTGAGGCAAAAGTACACAATGTGCTCAGTAAACTTGAAGATGAAGGAATAATTTACCCACTTTCTTAGAGAGATGTGGACATTTTAGCATTACCTCCTGTTCTCCTGCAGAGAGGTACTTTATCTTCTTTAAGAGCAGAGCACAGTGGGATTTTGTTGTAAAGTAGCTGAGAATAAGTGCCTAATAAAGAAGGAGTAAGTCCTGGTGAAGTTATGCACAAACAGCCAGTCCCTAATTCATCAGGGAACTTCCTCCATGATCATTCCCTTTATGTTGGCCCTTAGGACATTACCTTTGAGCAGAAAAAAAAAAAAACCAAAGCTGTGCTTATGGGGCACAACTGGAGCATCCACGATGGCAGAGTAACATGTGATTTGTGGATCTCCAGCACTGACTTGCTCCCTTACGGGGGCAGAGCAAGGCTGGGCCAGACTTTTAGTCCTGCTCTTTTGCATTTTAATCCACCTGTCTGTGCACAGCTCATCACCTGGCTCCCTCAAGATGAAACACTTTCCTGGGCTGAAAAGAAATCCCTTCTAGCTCCTGAACACATCCACTATATGCTTCCTTGTATGAGCTACTAGGTCATACCCTCTCTCTTTGTGTTGTGGGCTTGGCAAACTCTACCTGCTGAAGGCAGGGGAGGCTAGGGCCAAGCCAAGGCAGCTCTGATGACAAGCAGTGTCTTAAAGCCCAAGTTTGGTAGAACCTTCAAAAGGAGGCTGCTCACTTTGTAGGTCTGTATAAGTCATGCTTAAATAATGTCAAATGATTTGGCATTTGCTGGTTTCCAGCTAAGTATGGTCCAAGAAGGGTGTAAAAGGAAAAAGAAAAGTTGTACAGTAATTTCATGAATGAATTTCACAGGATCAATTATGTTGAAATATGCTGAAGCTCCTTTTGAGGTTTTGATCCTCTTTTTTTAATTTTTTTTTTTGCACCTTCCCTTGTGCTATAAAGCTTAAGTTTATATTTACAGCTTATGAATCACCTTAGAATGGACCCAGGTTGTTTTTCAACCTTTCATTATCTTTTAATATGCACTTGATCAAGTGAGCCACTTACTGACTAATTGCTCTAATTTGCATATTGATAAACTGAAGTGATGGTAACTGAGCTTGAAAAGCTCTCTGAGCAATTCTTGTGGAAGACAGGGAATATCTCTGTTAATATTGCTTTCATAAACTGTAGTTGCTCTCATTATCTTGGAACATCTTTGATTCAAAGGGCATTTGCTTAGAATCACAAAAATGAGAAAACTTGCTTGCTCAGCCTGGAGTGGTTTTTGTTCAGAGAGGCAGATCTCTGGTAAGAGAGGATTGTACTCCTGCATGCTGCCTCCGTTGACAGTGCTTGCTGTTTCTTTTGAAAGCCCTTTGCCCTTCTCCATTGTGTGGCTGACCCTGCAGCATTCCTGTGTGCCTCTGGCTCTTTGAGCAGTATTTTGAGATCAAACTGTTCACTCTGATACATTGCATATTACAGCCTTTGGAAGTGTAACTTCCCTAACTGGAAAAGAAAATACTACTCCATCAAAATGTGCTATTTTCTTACATAATTCAGATGACCTGCTCTATAAACAGAGGGAAGGGTCACATTTGCTTTAAACAGCTGTGTTCTCTCTTTGACATTGCAGGCAATTACTTTGCCTTCACTGGTAACTGGGTTGCTTTTTGTAATGCAGGCATTTCAAAGTGTTTCGTTAATGTGGTTCAGTGCCTGGGGCAAAGGCTTGCTGGCTCCTCTGCCCTCCCTTGTCCAGATGTGCTCTGCACAGGACAGGTGGATCACCCATGGGCTGTGCCTCTGGTTGGATGCCAGCATGCACGGTGAGACTCTTCTGTGCACCTGCACATTAACTTTGCTCTGGACACTCTTCATGCCACCAAAATGTGGATTATGATACATGCCTTCCCTTGTACAGGACTTCCCTTGAGTGGCCAAGCCGATCTCCAAGTACTTTTTTTCCTGTCTTAACTCACAACTATGGTTTGTCAAGGGAATCCTGAGCAGATAAAACAGAAGAAAATATGGAGGAAGGCCTATTTCAAATTAAGGCATGCTTTCCATCATTAAAGGTTTTTCCCTGAAATCTTTAAAAAAGGCTGCCTGTAATTATATGGTATTTTCTCAAAGCAGATGACTTTAACCAAGAAACTTGGCTTATACCTTCATGTAGGGCAGCCAAAGGAGAGGTAATATTTACCAGATTTGACATGAGAGATCAGTAGGAATGTAAATAGAGTAGTCCTCCAAAAGACACTAAAGCCAGAGCAATCATCCTGCAGCTTTGACAAATTTGCTAACATCTGTTCTGGTGCCATTTCTGCTGTACAGACCTACCATTAACCATGGAGATGAAAAGGCTTTAATTAAATGAGCAGATTGACATGTTAAACTTTGATAACATTGTGCCATCTGGGTGGGTTATATTTGCAATTCTCTCCGCACCTTCTTAGATTTAGGGTATATTTCAGTGCGCCCCAATTATTTTTGGGAAGATATGCTGACCCTAGAGCTCTGGGGTTCCTAAGGCAAGGTGTCAGGTTCTAGGTATGTGTAACAAGATGTATATTGCAGCATCTCACTTCTGAGCTGCATAACTTTTGTTTTACAGTTTTGGTTTTGCAGTTAGGTCTGGTTTTACTAACACATTGCTACCCAGTCCTGGCTACAACTGCTACTGTAGATTTCAGATAATAGGAGCAAAAAAATTACTTATTTATAATAACTGAACTTCAGTCAATAGTTAGTCAGGATGGGCTACAGATTAAGAAACCTTTAAGATATGCCTTTAAACCCCCACACTGTTCATAGATTCATTCCCTCCTGGCAACTGGGAATGCTGGGTTCGTACAGAGGAGTCAGTTCAAGAGAAGATTGCTCTTAATTAAGGTGGAAATGGATAAGTAAAATTTTGCAGTGCTTTAGATGCCTAATGTGCTGAGTGTATTCAGCTTACACTGTAGTATTTGTCATCTCCTCAACTTGTAATAGATTGGAACAGGGTGTTTATTATGATGAGATGCTGTTATAAATAAAAGGCTTCTATAGCTTCAGAGAAAATCTTTATACAGCTTAATTGTGTAGACAGGTTCAATTGCCAGGAAGGCCAAGAGGGAAATCAGTTGATAATTTTAATCCAGAATCAATTTTTCTTTAAACTTTTGAAACATATTAATCCAAGTTTTTCATGCAGCAGTTGGTTTCTGCTGAAGTAGCAGGTGGAGTGTGGCTGGTGTGTTACTTAAGCTGGGCTTCCCTTTACACAAAACTGAATATCTGGTGAACAGATGAACCTCTTGGTGTTCAGGTAAATACTTATTTGTTTGCCAATACTTTTGTCTCTGAGCGAGATAATCTTTCTGCTGCAACATATGAGTCAATGCTAAAAGTACTGTTGCTAAATGCTGCCTTTCTGCCTTTTCATCTGCAGGATGTTCTGTCTAATGTTTCAGGAACCTAAAGGAAAGGATTTGTCAGGACTTGAAGAGGTTTTAACATCTGAACAACTTCATGGGAGGCTATGGATAAAATCTAGTGGTCTGAGTAGAGTGCTTTAGTTTTTATTTATCTGGTTTCTTTGGAGTACAAGATGCAAGGTTGTCTTTGACCAGTTAAGCCATCTTTTATCCAAGAGGGAACAAGCTTCCTGACAAATGTTTATGACTTGCACTGTTTTTCATCTCCATTTATGTGTAATCACTGTTTGCAGGAAGGATGTCAGCTATTACAGGTGTGTTTTCAAATCCTGATGATGTCAGATTGTAGCTCATTAGTACGGGAAGGACATTGGGGGTTTTAAGTGCTATTAGTCTGGCTGTAATACCATGCCTGTGTACACATTTTGTCTGGATAGGCTTCAAAGAGAAATCAATATGGGCATCAAATGAAGGAGTCGTGCTACCAGATGTAGGTATAAAGCCAAGGAACAGGGAGAAGGATACACAAAATATGGGATATTTATGCTTCTGATAGTGAATGCACATCTTCAGTCTGGAACATGCTGCATCTGTAGTATTATTGAGAAATTCCTGCATGTGTTTGAAGTCCTCTTACTCCACTTTAAGTTATTTAAAGGATTTTTGCAGGACATCACATATCCTGTGTGTCATACTGTGTCTGAAGGTTGCTGCTCTACAACTGTACTGGTTGGAAACATTTTGATTATTTATCCTTCAGTAAACAGTACCGGCTGCTTCCAAGTGTTACTGAACAGTTGTGACTCCTGGTGTGGTAGTGTGTAGTGTATAGATGCATATAGAACACCTGAGCCAAGGCTTGTGGATTTTCTGTGTGCATGTGTTTCATTTTGGGAGAATGGTCCTGCTTTACAGAGCTGGGGTTGATTTGGCTTAGTTCCTCAAAGTTCCCAACATACATGCAATTGACACAGATGCATTTAGGATGTAGCATGCTTCAGGGTATTTAATTTCTTAGTGCTCCAAAAGAACGATGTGTTTGTAATGGGAAAACCAAGTATGCTTTGTCTCCTTTTAAAAGTGTGCAATTGTAGGAAGTACAGGAAAAGGTCATCTAAACAGCGTAAGACAGTAGAACTATATTGAATTAGTATAAGGGTAGTCATTACAGTCTAAGAAATCACGTTCTTGTTTCCCAGAGGACGAGGCAAAGCTGCATCTTGTGTTCCACAGACATCAGGACTGCAGTGAACCTGCTGCACAGGTCAGGGGAGCATGGCATGGGGGAATGCTCTAATGAGCCCTGTCAAATTAAAAAGCTCATAAATATCGCTGGAGCAGTGAATCTATCCCCAGGCCTCTGTTTGGCTGTAACATAGATCCTTCATTAAGTGCTGGCAGCAAGCCGAGTTGTTTTCTGACAGGGCTCTGCTCTCAGCACCTTTTGATCCTGCCCTTTGGGAGATACTCATTACTTGTTTCTTCTCTAGCCTGGACTGACCAAGAAATTAAGAATTTTTAGTAGCTGCCAAAAGTTGTGCAGTGATTGTGACAGTTCAGCTCCAACAGTCAGCAAAAATGGGCTGCTCAGGTAGGAGGCTGTGTGGAGTGGTAGATTCCAGGATTCCTCAGGGATGCCCACTCCATACTGCAGCTGAGCAAGCCAAATTGGAATTTCCATAAGATCATGACTATACCCTGCTATCACTTCAGAATGGGGGCGTTTGCTGAGGACATCTCTACCCTGGGCAAAGCAAATCCGTAATTTATTTTTAGCCTTGTTAATGATGAAGTGAGTAGTGGCAACAAACAAGGAATAAATACACTGCATTTCTGTTTCCAGAGCTCCTCTCTCAGGTCTGTTTTAGATACTTCACTGTTGCCCCATTACATATTCAGCTCTTTGGTGCCTAGTACAGTAGCAAGTCCAGAGGAGGGATACCACTCTGAGCTACTTGGCCTCATGAAAGCTGTCTCTGTCCATGGCAGAAGAATTTGCACTACATGATCTTTAAGTTCTCTTCCAAGCCATTTTATGATTCTGTGATACATTCATTTTGCTGTTTGTGAAAAGGGATAGAGATACTTACTTGCTTAGTGCAGCCTAGAGGAATAATATGTTTATGTAACTGTCTTCTCAAATATATTTTATTATCATTAGCCATAGGAAAAACTATTCTCTTGTCTTGGTCCCTGGAAGACAACAGTTATACCTAGTAGACATTTATTATTTTAGGACTTACCTATATGGGATATGGAAAATTAGTTTTCACTACTCTTCTTTTGTCTCAGCTTATGAACTGCACAAAAGCCTCTGTGGACAGAAGCAAGATTTCTGCCTTCTTCCTGTATTTTCCCTTGACCCTTTATCAGAGTTAGACCAATGCAAAGCACAGAAACTTTACTTTGCAGCTTGCTGTTGAGTCTGTGATTTATGAATAATATACTGATCCTACCTGCCAAGTTGTAGCTGATATGTGTGTGAGTTGTGAAATAGTGGTGCACAGCTAATTCTTGCCCTGTCCTTGCTATCCTCTCCCAGGACCTCTGGAATAAATATAAGCTTATAGAAAGGAACAGGGATCTACTGACAGAACCTAATTTGCACAGGATGAAACAAGTCTCTCACTGTAACCTAGGAAAACTGCTGGAGTCTGTGTGTGTGATTTGTATAAACTATAGCTGGAGGTCATTTTTTGGTAGGATCTTTGAAGGTCCCACAGATGACCTATAAAGACAAAACCTCTTTTATTGAGCTGGATATCAGAGGTGCTACTGATTACAGTAATTTATTGTGATGCTTCTCCAGCAGCCATGTGAGTGAAGTCAGTCTCATTTCATTGGTGCTGATTTACAGGTGTCAGGCTATGGCAAATTTCAATCATCTCAGACTAGGGCTGTGTTTGAACTGATGACCCAGGAGGGAACAGCTTTAAAGAGCTGGGTTCATAGTCACTGATGCTGCAGATGAACTGTACCACCCTGGTGCACGTGTTAGTGAGCTGTTGGAAAAATTGCTGGGGAAAAAACCCAGAGGATGTGCTGTCTGTTTTTCAAAGGCTAAGAGCTTGAGAAGTTTTGTTTGCCATATCAGAGCAAATAATGTGCTTTTCTGGCTCACATGGAGGGTTGTTTTCCATGGTGAAACCCCACAACCATGTTCACCTTCAGAACATCTGCTTATTTTTTGACTCCGTCTCTGGATTTGAAACCAAGATGTTGCTGTCACCTGCATTTCACTGCGATTCAGAGGGAGACACAGGTCCCATGTGCTCTCCTTGGCTGAAAGTTGACATGATTGTGTAATAAGTCTTGAATCCACATCTGAGCTTTCTGAATTCCGTGTTTAATTAATAAATTTTTATTTACTTTTTCTTTTTGTAAACCAAGGAAATAACAGCTGGTGTTTACTTATGTCAAGCAGACAGATGCATCACACAAACACCATACTTTTCCAGCATCAAAACTGAAAGGAAGTTAATATCTGAAGTTTGTGGATGCATCTGTGTTTATGAACCTGTTCATTCCAAATGTAACAACCAGATATAAGGGGAAGATAGAAAAGGTGTTGTACTTATGGATTAAAATTTCATGGTAATTTTTTTTTCTGATGTTTTCTTCCAGACCTGCTATAATGTTTCTCCTTTCTCCCATTCCCCTTAGGAATAGGTTCTTTAAAAATAGCATATTTTGGCAATTTTTCTTGTGACCTAGCTCTTGGAGAGGGTTTCTCTAAGCTGCAAGGCAGAACAGCAGCCAAAAATATAATTAGGCAAGTTAAATAGTGTGCAGCTGAGAGCCGTTTGCATGGTACAGCTGACAGAAGCTTCTATGAGAAGATCTCAGCGTGGTACTCAGAGTTATTTGGGCATCCCTGAGGGCTGCACGAATATAACCAATTCAAAGCCCAAATACACAATGTATGGAGAAAGACTAATTCCTTACACATCAGCTGAACTCTATTTGGACTGCAGTGAAGTTGGAAGGAGATGGAGGAAAGCATTCTTGTGCTGGAATATGCAAAACCAGATGCTGCATCTGTATCACAGAGGAAATAATTTCTGTGATTTTAACGTCCTCTTTGCTGTTATGGTTGTGTGTGTGACCGACTTTTCACCTGTCTATGAAATGTGTACAGCAATTTTATCCAGCAGAGTAACTGAAAGGACAATTCAGCTTTTCCTAGGGCTGTCTAGTAATGCCTGTTGCTGCAGTGCTGCCTTTAGTAATGCTGAGGGACAAGCTGACAGCTTTGCTTTCAGCAGAGATTATTTTATTGACAGCAAGAGACTAGCTGATAAAGTGGAGGGCAGATAGAAATCTGGATATCCTCACATTTTCTAGGTGCTTTTAACAAAGAACCCCAAGTGTTCTTGTCACACTGAATTCCCTAAGCAGTTGGGGATTTATGGGTATTTCAGGGATTCCCCTTGTAGTGTTCTGCAAGTTCCTACACTGCATAGCTGTCTTCCTCCATACCTCCTTCTTTAATGTATTTGTGGTCATATTGTTAAACACATGTCATAAAACACAAGGGATATGCTTAACAGCTAAACTGACATTAGCATATGATCCTTAATTCACATTTCTGGGTGTTACTCCCATTTGGCATGGGGGTAGCCCAGCTGGCACCTCTGAAAACATTCCTGCCATGAAGTACTAAAAGTGAAGAGAAGTAGAGGCTCCCAAATCACAGCATGCACTGTGAAGAAAAGGAGTTTGTTCTGAAGTCACATGAAGTATTAAAAAATATCCCAATGTGCAAAGTTGCAGTCTTTAGGAATAAGGAAGAATCTTTTCTGTGGGACGTGAAGCAGATACTTTTAAGTGGCAGATCTCAAACCTTAGAGGCAGAGCAGAAATCACTAAGCAGTTGGTTTCGTCAGTTAAGAAATTTAATTTATTGCTGGTCATGGTACTCGGGAAGAAAGTAAAATGTCTGGTAAAACAGCTTCCCTCACCTCAGCCAGCTGGCACAAAAGGAAAACTTGTTGAACTGTCTGGATTCAAGGAGCTGCAGTCAGGACCATGACATTTGCAGGCTGCAGAGTTGCTGCATTTCCCATGTTGCTGTCCCTCCCCTTGTTCCCTGCCCACCTACACACACAGCTGCTCCCTGCCCAGGCGGCCCTGGTGTCCACCAGTGTCCAACAATTTGAGGAACGCAGCCCCACAGTGCTGTGGCCAGTGCTGCACCAGCCACTGGAACATGTGCTGTTTACAAAATACTCCTCTAAATATTCCCTGGTGCCACGGAGAACAGGATTGTGAGGCAACAAAGGCAACAGAAGGAGATTTTTTGCCTTTTTTATGAACTGTAGGAAAGGTAGGAAGTTATTGCTAGTATAATTTTGACTGGGAGCAGTGACTTATATAGGCAGTGATAACTTGCATTCAGACTCTGCTCCTCTGAGCCCTGGGGGAGAGCAAGTGGAGCCAGGGACTCTGCAGGCTTGTGGCACAACTTTTTCCTGGGTTTCTTCAGTGCCCAAGCCCAGCTGATTCACTTAGGTACAGTAACAGAGAGGATTAATGCTAAACCTGATTTGTAATAAAGGAATCCTACAGCACAAAGCCTTGGAATTTTGTCTCAAACAGTTAAAAAACAACGGCTGTTTTCTAGGGCATCGTTCTTGCTCGTGTGCTTTTGACCAAAATATGCAGTAGTCTTACAGGTTGGCTTCCAACCAAATTGATCTTGTAGTCTCTCCCACCACTATATGGGACCACCATACTCTGATTTAGGTGAATGTTCAGAAAGAAATTTTCTCAGGAGGACAGAGATGTTTAATCTCAACAATTCAATGGAAAATGGTGCATACTTGCTGTGATGTGGTTCAGCTGTCTGCAGGGCCTTGGCAGTAGCAGTCTTGTTGCGAATTCAGTAGTGAACTCTAAATCTTGGCAGCTGTGGACCAGTGTTTCCACTCGTCTTTCCATGCATGGTGTCAGCCAACATCTGACTCTTCAGAGAGTGCCTGACTGGCTGACTGTTGAATACTCGCATCGCTGGCTCGCTGTTAAACAGGAGAGGTGAATTAGTCACCAACAACACTGGAAAGTTTTCAACATTCTCTTCACCTCCATCTCACCAGCACTGCTAGGTCCTAGACTTTGGGAACAACAATCCAGATTGCTGTAAACACAGACTCACCACTGTTGGGGGGAGGAAGAGTGTGAACTGTGTGAACTGTTTCAGGAGCTTCACCCCACAGATCAATGGGCCTTGACAATATCCATTTGAGGGTGTTGAGATAGCTGGAATGGTTTCATTGTGCATTTGCTCTCCCCAATCTTTGAGATCAGGGGACATCAGAGAAGGCTACAAGAAGGCTAAACTCGCCTGGATATACAAGAAGAGCTTAACAGAGGATCCAGGAGATTACAGGCCCATTAGTGATACTTCAGTTCCTGGGAAAGTTACCAAAGGAATCTTCTTAGGAGCTATCAAAATATACATGAAGGAGAGGACTGGGAAAAGCTGGGATGGATTCACCAAGGGCAGGTCGTGCTTGACAGAGTTGATCACCTTCTATGGCAAAGGAACTGCTCGGTCCAAGTGGGGCAGGCAGTGGACATCGTTTACCTGCATTTCTGCAGGGATTTCCATTTGGTTTCCCACAGCCTCCCCCTGGACAGACACATTATGGTCTAGACAAGTGGTCCTTGCAGTGGGTGGGGAACTGGCTGGCAGGAAGCACCCAGGGGGTGCCACTGAACAGCTCCTCTTCAGGCTGGTGGCCTGTCACAAGTGGGGTCCAGCAAGGATCCATACTGGGCCCAAAGCTGTTTAACATCCTCACAGTGATCTGTGTGATGGGACCAAGTGCACCCTGGGGAGGTTTGCCAATGATTCCAAACCGAGTGGGAAGGGGACACTTCAGAAGGGAGATCCACCCTGTGGAAGGGGAAGACAGAAGCCTGGATAGGCTGGAAGAGCGGGCTGCCTGAAACTTACGGAGCTCAACAAGGCCAAGTGTAAGGTCTTGTACCTTGGAAAAGACATAATCCAGGGGTGCAGCACAGGCTGTGTGTGATCTGCCTGGTGGGAAGCAGCTGTGTGGAAAGGGCCCAAGGGATCCTGGTGGACAACAAGCTCAGTATGAGCAAGCAGTGTGGCAGAGATCTGACGAGATGAATGCACCAGTAAGGGCCCCACCAGCAGAGATAAAGGATTGTTATCCAGTTCTACTCATTGCTTGTCAGGCCACACCTGGAATACTGTGTTCAGTTTTGGTCCCCACAATACAAAAATATGTAGACAAGCTGGAGGGGGTCCAGAGAAGGGCCACAAAGATGATCAAAGGACTGCCATATGAGGAAAGGCTGAGAGAGATGGGTTTGTTCAGCACTGAGAAAAGAAGATGTAAGGGAGGCCTTATATCACCATGTTCCAGTATTTAAAGAGTGCCTATAAAGATGGAGACTCCTTTTTACAAGGAGTTACATGGAAAAGGTGTGGGGTAATGGTCATATGTTATTCCTGGGGCGATTCCAATTTCTGTGATCATTCCATGAACTCACTGGAGGAGAAGCAGCTCCAAGAAAGCAGGCTGCTCAGACCTGGGGGACGGATGTCTGTAACTCTCTCATTGCCCTTCCAACTGGGTAGAATTGTGAATTTTTCAGAAAAACAATGTTGAATGTGATACTTGTTCAACATGACTGCAAGAGGCTGTGACCTAGGGCTGTGTTCATATTAACAGCGGTGTTCCCATGGATTTTGGTAGGGAAGGAACTGCTTTGTAACATTGGAATATGATGTATTAGGTGGGGACTATTTCTCTCCTATGGTGACTTCACTGGGTGCAGCTGGTCCTCAAATGTGTTTTTGAAGTAGTTTCTCATTAGGATCAACTCATGGGAAGTAACAGATGGTGAAGCGAGACTAAATTAGTGAGAACGTTGTGCTCAGTTAATGCTCTTTCTCTCTATAAATAATAGCTGGGGAGTGGAGCAGGAATGAAGACACTTATGTTTGTGGCTACCTCTGCTGCTACATAGATGTTACGTGATGCCTTCCAGCATGTTTGGTCAGCACTAGAAAAGAGTAGAAAGAATTTGCCAGCCCTTTCGCAAGGGCAAAAATATTGAAATTCTGCTGCAGAAAAAATAAAATCCAAGGAATGCTCAAAGGCTTATGAGGGGAAAAAAGTGTGGGAGACAATTTTACATTAATAATCAACTTCTTCATATGAAAGTGAAACAAAACACAGTGTCTGTCCTCTGATATTCCCAGTAAGTCTCCAACTTTTTAGTGTTTACTTCTATCCTAAAATGTTCCTTTGAATTAGATGTATTTTAGTAAGACTAAACTTGCTGTGGTTGAGACATCCTGGCTTGTTGTCAGGCATGCTTCATGGCTGGAGCAACCACCAGGAGAATCACTTTTAGAATGCCATGTGTGGCTGCTGCCAGCCATCACCTGCCCCTTCCCATTTCTTTGTGTGACACAGTGTGAATATGTGTGAGGCTGGTATCCACATACTGGAAGTTTTACATTCAAATCTGCATCTGGCATCCCAGCTCAGATATTGGCAGCAGCTCTGGCATCTTTGTCTTGAATGACATCTTCTGCAACTTAGGTCTTCAGTGATTTTTTTTCAGGACACAGCAATGAAAAGCTTTGCAGAAAGTAATTCCTCCTGAGAATTTTTTTCTGGACTTGTCAGCTTGTGCTGTAAACTTTCCTTATGGGCCATTTCGTAGACTTTTTTGCAGACCTTACTCAGTGCCTCACAGGACATGTGCTTCTGTTAGTGATCTTCTTGAGGTGTTGGCCAGGATAAAATCCTTCTCTGTTTCCCATGTTAGTCCTAACTCCTCAGTGGAAGCAGATGCTCATACTATTACAAACAACACAAACCCTAACAGTGTGAAACTTTGATTTGCAGGAGGACATACGGATCTCTGAACAGCTAGGGACTAAGGAGATATACTTCCTCCAGGGATCTTTTATCATAAAAGCAGCTTAAGTGACTCACTCTTTCCCGAGGATATTCTTAAAACAACCTCACTCAGTTAGTCTTTTAGTGGTCAGAAAGAAGATTTATTTTGTGCTGTTTTTCAAAAAAAAAAAAAGAAAAAAAAAGAAAAAGCATCTTTTGAAAAAGGTCAATGGCTGTATTTCCAAGAGGATTTGGGCTGTATTAGAAGTCTGTATGGCTCACTAATGCATGGGCTGACTGGCACTATCTTCACTCAAGCAAGTGCTCCAGTGAAAAATTCAGTGCTATTTTTAGTTCCCTTACAACAAACTGCTTGATTGTAAGGCCTGGGGAACCGTGACACCGTGATCCTGAGGGTTCTGCTGGAAAAGGCAGAAGGACGAGGCACGGCAGCGTGCTGGCTACGCCGGGGACTCCGGCTGATGCACAGAGGAACACGCCAGGAGCAGGTATTTTAAATCATCTCCTAAGCCTTGGTCTGCCCACGAAATAAAGCTGCTGGCCAGACTCAGGGCATGAAAGCGTTAGCTGGCTGGCTCTATCTGCTCCTGCCCTTAAAGATTTCATTCCATAAATTCCTGTCCTGACCGTCAGCTTTTAAGTCGTCTCCTCTCGTTTCCTAGCCTTTTCTGGGGTTTTGCAGGATCTTTAGGCGAGTTAGCAAATGGCAGTAGCGGGAGAGAGATAAGTTTCCCAAGCGGAAGGCGTCGTGCTGCGGTGGAAGCCCCGCCGTGGCAGTGCCTGGGTGAGTAGCCGGGAGCCAGCAGGAGCCGCAGCCGGCCGGGGGTCGGTCCGAGCGGCCGGGGGGGCTGCAGCGCTGCCCGGGCCGTGTCCGAGTGCCGGCGGCCCCCGGCCCCAGCGCCGCTGAGCCCCGGCCCGCCGGACCCCGCCTCGGCGCTCCCGGCAGGTCGGTCCCGGCGCGGGCAGCCGGTCCCGGGGGTTCGGGGGCTGCTCCTGGGCGGTGGCCATTCCCGGGCGGTGGAGTCACGGGCGCCGGGGCGGGACGGGCGCGCCCGGCCGCGGCTCCCCGGGCCAGGTGAGCGGCCGGAGGCTCCGCGGCGGGACGGCAGCGCTGCCGCCCGGATGGGCCGCCCGATCCCGGCTGCGTCCCGCCCGCCTCCTGCCCGCTCGCTTCCGAGAGCGGCTGCCGTGTCACAGCCTCCGCCAGCGTGCCTTGAGAACGAGGATCCCGGCCTGCCGGAGCGGCAGGGGAGGTTGTGCTTGTGTGGAGTGCCGTGGGGAGCGCGGCAGCGCTTTGCCGTCTCGCATTTGCGCCCTTTTGTTTCAGCTCGGCTGTGCGGCGCTCGTGAATTCCTTGCTTCAGAGTCAGACCCCGGCTTCGCAGTGAGCGTGGATGCAGTTTAGCCGCCTTGCTTTGTTTTAAAATAACTACATGTGTTTCACCCTTAATGATACCATTATCTTAAAATAGCTCGATGTGCTGTGTCCCTTGAGTTACTTGGTAGAAAAAACAAGGAAGGGGAGCTGCTGAATTCCCATGAACTTCGTGTTCTTAGATCCTGCTAGGCTTTCAGCATGCTGAGCTGCTGTAGCAGCCTTTTCCATGTACTAGAAATGTGTATTACCAAACTGCTCTCTGCTGCTGGAGTCACATTCTCTGCCCAAGCTGTGCTTAAGGTGCATTTGAAAAGACAGGTGGAGTGGCACTTCCATGATGGGGATTTTAGTGTGCTCCTGTTAGATCTGTGCATCTGTATATTAACAGTGCAGATGGTGCAAGCAGAGTAGTGTAGCATGTGTTGGCTTACTTGTTCATTAAATCAGGTCATGTAATTAGCTGATAACAAGTCATGCTCATGTGAGATGAAACAGTTAATGTTTTGGTGCTTCTCTAAAAAAAATTCAAATACCCTGTTTTGTT
The DNA here is from genome assembly GCA_003676055.1 of Chloebia gouldiae. Taxonomy (NCBI): domain Eukaryota; kingdom Metazoa; phylum Chordata; class Aves; order Passeriformes; family Passeridae; genus Chloebia; species Chloebia gouldiae. The sequence goes on from QUSF01000025.1 coordinate 6,587,240, forward strand.
CTCACTGGTTCTGGCCAATCCCGATTTTTATCCTCCAGAAATAGTCTTCATCACTAGTTGCCAGTTTCAGCACTAGTTACTAAAACAAAGGCAAGTAGAATGAAAAGTCAATTACTCCATGGCCTGAATTCAGTAAACTGAGTCTGCATGGTTTAGAACTTGTTATACTTTCAGAGGAATTAAGATGAATTATTTGGGTTTTCTTTTGGCAAAAAGTAGAGATGGATGAGATTTTATTAAAACTTCAGTGACAAATGTTTTAGTGTTAGGGCACTTCTCTGGGACATGCTGTACATGTCAGTGTAGATGAAAGCTCTGTGTTTGCTTATGGTGATCAAATGCACAAATTTTACCAAAGTGCTGGAAAGGCTGACTGGGTGTTTCTTAATCAGTGTTGTGTCTTTGAATCTACTCGTCTGGCACATGCTGGAATTAGCCTGGTACAGGGGACATTCTGTGTGACTAACTGCATTGCCTAATTTTGATACTCTGGTACCTCTGTATTGGAAAGACACATGGCCCTCAAAAGAAAATTCCATTACCTCAGGGATACTGCAGTCCTTCTCAGCTATCTACAGATGCTGTCCATACCCTGCTTTAGGACAGCTCAAAGTAGCAGCAGTTCAGTTGGTGTTTGGTAGTGTGATTATGAGAGGTAGAGAGATGCAATGCTTCTGAGAACTCTTTTCCCTCACACCCTTAAGCCTTTTAGTTAGGTGAGTGAGTGAGATGCTGTGCTGTTGGTCACACATAATGCCTTGAGCACAGGAGAAGGTGGCCCTGCAGGGTGTGTTGGAACGCCCTGATTTTGGAGCTGCTCATGGATAGAGCTCCCTTCCTGTGCTCTGCAGGATGACCTGTTGATGCCGCCGGGCTTCTCTTTCCTAAATGGGGTTACACTTGTACTTCAGCGTTTGTGCAGGTTCTGAGACAGGTCAGAAATCTCATTTGAAGAAGGTGAGGTATCTTTCTGGCTTTATTGTACCAGTTGGGAAGTGATGGATTGCACATGAGCTCTGCACCTGATATCTCTCGCAGGCTGTAAATCCAAGAGATGCAGCTCAAAAGCAAACTGAAGTCCAGACTAACATTGTCATTTAAATGTCCATTCAGAGAAATACTGGTTTCTGAGCTATGGCTAAAGATGAGCAGGTCTCAGATTCCTTCCCATGTCCTCTGAATGCAGTGCAGTAAGTCACAATTATCTCATCTATTTTAAAACAGCTTTCTGGGTTTTTTGATTTTTTTTTTAATTTTCCCCCCTGATCTTTGTTAGCTAATTCAAGAAGAAGTGGCTTATAAATTCAACATAATTTTCTAATGAATCCCAGCTCATCCTTCTTAAGCCAAGTCTGATACAAAACCAAACTCATTTTAATCATTAAATGAAGTCATTGACTTTTTTTGTCTGTGAATGTCAGATGGTAGCAGATTACTGAAGTACTTAACCTGAACATTATCCATAGACTGCAGCTCCCTCTTTTTTCCAGATACAGTTATGAAGTGTGCTAATACCATGCATGTAAAAAGTTGCAAGTTCTCAGCATTCATTCCTGCTGGCAGAGGAGCAGTTAGAACCTTCTCTTGGCAACACATTTTGTGAATAATGTGGGGGTTTTATTTAGTGATAAAATTAAGTGTCAGACTCTGAAAATGACCAGGAACACGTTGAGGTAATTTGGGTTGTCACAAGAGCTGCTCTCTCTATGATGCCTGTGAAACCTTCCCCTTTTCCAGGTATGCATCTAAATCTGGGACCAGTGCATTTTTCAGCCCATCTGGTAGCAGGGCAAAGAGGGAGTTTTTGTACACAAAACTAAAAAAGTCCAGTTTCTGTGGATGAGAAAGGTGTCAGAACCGACGTTTTACACTCAGCCATAAATAAAAATGGGGTAGCTAGTATCAGCAAAGAATATTTGTGAAAAATAAGCATCATATGTTTAGAGATGGCATGGGCTAGAATAGAACATAAATAGAAGAGAATTTTAATTTGGAAGGGACCTATAAATGCTCATTCAGTCCAACTGCCTGACCACTTCACTTGTTCAAAAGTTGAAGTGTGTTATTGAGAGCATTGTCCAAATGCACCAGTCTTGGGGCAACAACCATGTGTCTGGGAAGTCTATTCTAGTATTTAACCATCCTCTGAGTAAAAAAGTGCTTCCTAATGTCAAGTCTAAATGTCCCTAATGCAGCTTTGAACCATTCTCATGCAGGAAAATACAGGTAGTATTTAGCAGTCTATGTGCTAAGAGTGTTTCCTGAAAATGTGTGGAAGAGCTAACAACGTCCAGCAGTTGTTTCAGCTTCCTTGTTTGCAGTCTGCTTCAGGCTTCGCTTGGTTTCCTTTATTCTCCCCCATGGGATATCTCCATTGCAAATGTGTTGGATTTGTAATGAGGAAGCACTAGCTTTCCAATACTAAGTGAACAAACCTCTAAAATGTTTCCTCTAACAGTAAGAATTCACCATGCTTGTCTGTGGATTTTATATTTCAGCCAGTTAGGGAGCCAATTACTGGTGCTGTGTTACCAGAGGAAAGAGATAGTGTATTTTGGCACCATTTGTTCATGTCCCCCTATGGCCTGCCATTGAGGTCTTTGTTTCAGTATAAAAGGAGGATTAGTGGCTTTGGACATCTCTGTTACTTCATGCTACTAACATGAAAACTAATACAATGATAGGTTGAAGGTGTAAAATATAGGCCCAGAGTGACTTAAAATAAGGGAGAGATGGCGGTACAATTGGAGCTTGCAATAAATGGCCAAAGAGAAAATGGAAAAATCTATCCTTATTTAAAGTGGTGTGTGCAATATATTTATTTAGGCACTCAGAATCAGGAGAGATGTGGCTGCTTCAAATGAGAAATGTGTTCTAAGGAAATACTTTCTTCATTTAAATTTAATTTGAGGAGGTTTGAAAGTAGAATTCATTCTTGTGGAATTAGATTATGCCCCGGTTGTTATATTTCCATCTTCCACATCATCTTGTCTTTCTCATTTCCACAAATAGCTTTTTTATCTTGGTTGCCACTGGCAAAAGCCTGTAAGTAGGATTTTTGGACACATACGAGTGAATCAGAAATACTGTGGTTGGAAGTTTTGTGGTCATTAGAAGGAGGAGCCAGAGTGATAGAAGGTCACTTGATCAGATTTAAGCAAACTATAAGTTTTGTTTTTTTTTTTTTTCAGAAACAGGATGATAATGGTGAGGAGACAGTGCCAGCAAGCAACCTCAGTGCTGAATCATAGTGTCATCTGCCTTTCTGCAGCCCATGGAATCTGCATTTCACATGCTCTTCCTTCAGAAATCAGGGTGCACAGCTTACCCAGATCATGCTGTGATCACCAGTACTGGCAGGAATGAACCTTTGGCCACAACCAGTGCATTTAAATACTGACATCTGAGAGGAACAAATGAACATGGGCTTATCTTTGTCTTTTTCCTGCCTCCAAAAGATGGGAGATTGACTGGGAAAGGCAGTTGCCTTTCCCCTGGGGTATTCTGGTATATGGCAGAGTCTGTGTCTTTGTGGCTGGGAGAGGTGAGGGATAGGATGCTGCCTAAGAGCAGAAGGAGTTGATGGAAGCAGTGGAACAACAGAAGGAAGATGCTGAGATCCTTTACCAAAGAAGTTCTTGCCTTAAACAGTCCTTGTCTGGTCCTAAAAGGATGTGAGGCCACTGGTGGGATCTCTCTGCTTTGTGAAGGGCTTTGAATGCCCTAAACAGTGGGATGTTCATCAGGCAAAACAGGAAAGGCAGCTGTGCAAGTGCATCAGCCTTACTCCTGTACTCCTTCCCAGCCTTACAAAACCTGACCTAACACCCTGAGGTTCACAGGTGGAATAGAGAGGACTCTTAGGGGAAAGAAATAAATGCTGTGGGGGTTTGGGGCAGAGATGACAAATTGCATACACTTTTGATAACCTTAAGGGCAACTAAGTGAAATGTCAAAAGCATTTTGTGGGCCAGCTTTCCAAAAGGAGTACAACTGCGCAGTGCCCAGGCTCTCCTGGCAGGGTCATCCTCACCTGCCAGCCCTCCCTCTCTCAAGGTGGTCAAGTCGTGGTCCCAGCTGCGTTTGAATCCTTCTGCTTAGCAAAAGGATGCCGAGGCAGCAGTGGGTACGTGAGAAATGGTGCAGTCACTGCTGTGTAATGATTCCATCAAGGCCTCTGAGGTATGTGCCCTGATCTGTGACTTGACTTGTGATGCTGGCTGGTCCAGCTGGCAGCTGGCACGTTGTTAAGTCAGGGCACAGGATCTTGCTTTAGTGTGGAATCCCTTGGGGGCAAAATCTCCAGCTAACCCAGCAGATTGCCCTGGTAGAAGCAGCAGCCTGTCCCCTGCCCTTGCCCCTGTCTGCCTGTTGTTTGCTCCCCTGCAGCTCGGGAGGTCCTGTCCTTCAACCCTGTAAGAACCGAGGCACTGGCAGCTTTCAGCTGCGGTACTGAAAGGAGCTGATTTCTGCTTTTAACACCAAAAACGAAAGGAGGCTTTAACTTCAAGATAGCAATAGGTAGTAGTGAGAGACATTTCTGCTTCTCCTTGTGTGGGCGCTCACTCTTTTTAAAGCAGATAATAAACCAACATTTATAGTTGGTGGTTTCTAACAGTTATCACTGATTGCAAATCACCTTATTTATCTATTTAGATTCCTCCCAGTTCACCAAGTAGCATGTGAAATTACTGAGTTTCTGCTAAGTGTCCTGTAAAATCTCAGTTAAGGTATGGTAGGACAGCATGTTGTAGTTATTTAAATGGCAACTTTTTTTCTTTAAATGGGATACTTATTTGAAATACTTCACTTCAGGTATGACCTTTGTATCTGTGCTGGTACATTTTCTGAGTTTATGATGCACTCCACATTCCTATAAAGCCTTTCACTGGGTGTTCTTAGAGTCTTTACAAGATATAATTAACTGAAATACTGTCTTTCCCCTGTGAGGTAAGTAAATATTCTTAAATGCTTTTTGCAGAAAGAGGAAAATATGGTAGAGAAATTTTAAAGGAATTCACCAGTGCTGGGTGAAAAGCTACTGAAGAGGCAGCAGTGGAGGCTGGGATTCCTGAACTCTGGTGTGCACCATTTCTCTTTCTTACATAAGCATGCATAGGAACGATGTAACCCAGCAGAGTGAGGCAAGATGTAGGTCAGGTTTCTTTTGTCAGTATATCTTCTGCTTTTTGACCTGTAAGTTGCTGAAAGCAACAAAAGCCTATGGATGAGGGAGCCTTTTCAGAACTAGTTAAAAAAGCAACAAGCAACCCCTGAAAGCCTCAATTCCTTCTAAAGAGCTATTTTTAGGAAGCTAAATCAAAGAAAAGTCCCCTGGGGGGTGGTCTGTACACAAAGTTTCTGTCTGGTTGCCTTTGGATAGCTTAAAGTTTTAATGCACTTGTCAGGCTGTCACCTTTTGTGCCTGATGAAAACACAGACCAGACTGAACGGGCTGTCGGGGGCAGACCCTTCTTGAAGGCTGCTGGTGCCAGGCCCAGTCACTGGAGGTTTTGGGAAGAGGGAATGTACAGTGTTAAGATGACTTTCAGTCCCATTTTGATCAAAAGATATTAATTCTGTCCTGAGTGAAAGGGGAAACAGATTTCCCCTTTGTTGTTGTTGTTTACTTTATCAGAAAAATGGCAGCACATAGAACCTTGAGCAGAAATTACTGTATGTACTGATAATGATATAAATGTGATGCCTAGTTTTAAGGACCACCAAAGAAGGAAGCTTAATAGGGCATCATTGTCCTTTCACAGCTGTGTGAAAAATCTTTGTCTGTCCTTTCAACTGCGCTCCACACCACGTGGAAATTCTTTTCTACCCTTGAGTACCTGGTGGTTTATTTTTCCTGAAAGTAGCATGGCTCTAATGACAAGGTTGGAAAGACTTTGAGGCTTTATTCTGCATTTTAACATCCTGAATGCAAAGGCAAGAGGGGACAGCACAAGAACCAGAGTGGCAGTGCAGAAGGGCCAGGGGAAGACAGTCCTTGCTGCTGGTGTTCTGAAAAACACTTCACTAGGAGCTGAAGCATTACTGGCTTTGTACAAAGCAGGCTCTTGACTGTGAAAGTTGCAAAGAAGCCAGGAGCGGCTGGGACAAGGAAGGCAAAACCTTCATACCTGAAGCCCTTGCCACTTTCTTTTACCCAGCATATGTTAAATAGGTATAATAGTAAATGCAGTCATGCAGCAACAAATTGGATGAGCTGATTTAGGTGAAATGAGAATTGATGAGGAGTTAACTCTAAATTATTACTGCTTTGATGTTTGCAGCTCACATATTTTTTCCTGGAAAATAAATCACCTTTTTTTCTACAGGGACACTAGAAAGAAGTCTTGGACACAATTTGGTTTTATTTCAGCTCATTAGATCAGGAATAAAAGTATGTCCCTGTCACGAGAGCTGCTTTGCCCCAAGAAAGCCTCCTTAAAGGAGGGAAAGCAGGAGACACTAGAGATTCCTGTGGCCTTGAACTGTGCTGGCACAGCATAGTTGAAACAGCAGTTATCACTTAGAATTGTTTGGAATTCTTACCTAGAGACTTCAACAGAATTACCAACTGATAATTCTGGCTGATAGTGAAGAATTGTGATAGGTCAGGGGGTGACTTAAAACAATCTAAAACAAGAGCAGGTGCTGGCAACACTGATTAAAACCCACAGGAAAGCAGGGATGAAATGAAGAGGGGCAGGCCCACTATCTGCTGTGTAAATACTGGGAAGCACTTTATTAGCAAACAAACCGTCCCAGTCAGCCAGCTGAACTGAAGGAGGCTGGAGTGGGGAGTGTAATCACCTATGGCATGGGAAGACATAGGTGAAGCTTTTGCCCCATTGTTTCACAGAACATAGGCTTGGTAGGTGTTGTATAAGAAATTGGTGTGGTGATTCTGCTTTAAGGACACTCTGCCTTATGTCCTGTGGTTATTGCTATTAAATTTGGAATGTGAGAGTGATTTGGTTGTTGAAATGGAACTTACACAGTGGAAGTGACTTGGTGCTTGCTGTAATGCTGCATCCGTAGCCTTCTGATGATGCAGCAAAACCAAACAAGCCCTGCTGCAACCAGGCGTTGGGAGCTATGGCCTCACACCTGGCCGTGCCTCTGCAGGGTGTCAGGTCTATAGGATATCAGTGTTAGCAAGCTGAATGCCTTACTGCTTGTCAGCCAATTCCAGAAAGTTTGAAATTTCCTTTTTTGTGACAGCAGGAAATTGGTAATGCAGGCAGGAGAGAACTCTTCCAGCTTGGAAAATATTGGGGTTTCTTTGGGTGGAAAAGTCCCACAAACCCTCCTGCTGCTTATCCCTTTTTCCTGTAGTCTGCCTGTGTTGTCTGCTGTATTGCAGATGGAGCCAATGTTTCTCTTGCATCTTATTATGAACTAGCGGAAGTGTGTTGACTTAAACAGCCAGCAACCAGGGTCAGGACAGAGTAGACCTGACCTTTATTTTTGATGGCCTGTCTTCAGAGTTCATGGTAGTATTCCTAGTGGTGGAGTACCTACATAAGGATAAGAATAATTACTTTTTTTCCACTTTTTCTGTAACTAATATGGCTAAAGCCATCATTTAACAGCCAAAGACAGTCTGGATCAGGAGAGGCTTCTTAGCCATAAGCAGGCAAGGTGCAGGACTGCTTAGCTGATTCATTATTGGATCTGGAAGAGGAAATGCTGAGATGTCACAGTTTAAAATTTTCTATAGTGCTTTTTTAGCTTCCAGTTTGTCAAGAACTTACAGGCTTGAGGATAAAAATGTAGCTTTAGTCTAGAAAATATAATGTACTGAATAACACCCTGTTGGTGGTAGGTACCTGAGCATTTTCAGCACTGAGATCCAAGCATTGCAAAACCAGCTGATAGGGATGTTCATTTTCTGTAATCTGTAGGATTGACCTCAGTCTTACGATACCAAAATCATTGCTTTGTTGTCCATCCCTTCTGTTACATGCCCCTGTGGGTTTTCTACCTATTTCATCTACTTCTGCAATTACCAACTCAGATCAGTATTTTGGCTAATTCTGAGCACATTGTATATATTCAGAGCACTCAAAATCATCTCCTAGTGCAGCTGAAACTACACTGTGGTCTGAATTGCATGACTAAAGGGAAAGAATCCCCTTAGATTCATTGCTTGACACTTAATATCCAGAGAAGATGGTGGTTGTACACTCATATACCATAAAAGAAATAAGTATGTTTAAACCTGTGGAATTAAGTAGTTTGTCCTTAGTGGCCCCTCTTGCAGGCCACTTTTACATCTGGCAAACCAAAGCTGCCGTTTGCAAAGTGAGATTTAAAAAAGCCTCAGAGAGCAGCCCCAAAGGAAAGGCTGCTCTCCTGTGGCTGGCAGCCAGCTGCCTGGGAGGCAGCTCCATCCCACTCCCCCTGCCCATTTCCAGGGCACGGGGCTGTGTGAGGCAGCTCCCCGCTGCTGCAGCCATCAGAGGCTTTAACAAGAAATGGCTCTTCCGCATAGAAACCGCTGTGGCAGCGTAATCTTTGTCCAGGGCTGCTCAGGCAGCAGTCTGAGCTGCCCTAGTGGGAGTAAAACATACATTGACCAGTGCTGGAGAGCTGCACTGATATGGTCTGTTGGTAGCTGAAGGTGGGACTGAGCTGGGACAAACCAGTGCATCCACGCTATCCTGGAGAACTGGAAAAGAGGTCTGCAAAGGAGCAGCAGCAGTAAGGAGCAGAGGTACTCTGTGTGCTCTTTGGTTTTGTCCTGGGCAAGTAAAAGCAGCAGCAGCTTTTAAAAGGACATTGCGTTCATGGTGAGGTGGAAAAGTCCCTTTTTCAAAAATTTATGCAAGTTCTCCCAGTGTAAATAGCACCAGATGAAGTTTGTTGTCTCTTGTTTTGTTTGTTGTATTCCTTTTGAATGGGTTTGTCAGCATTGTGATCTGTAGTCTTACAAAGATATTTACATCACTTGAGTGTATGCTGGAATTGCTTTCCAAAAGCTTGGATCTGCTGAAACTTACCTGTATTGTGGGAATTTCAACTTTGGTCAGTTCCTTGGAGTGAGCATGTGGGACCTGTGGCTATAATGCACTTAAGCTGAGGGGCAGGGCAGTGCTTCCTGATGAGAAATTTCCACTGTGTCTGCTGTGGAAGAGCCTGTGCATATGTCATCATGTGCTCCTGACAGAAGAGAAGCCTGGTTCTGGAGTCACCATTTTTTAGAGAGCAGAAATAGAAATTATTTTTCTTTCTTGGAGAGAATTGTGTAAGTAGGTCCTACAACAAGGCAGGATTATTTATGGATGTGTTTTGGGGTTTTTTTTCCGATCAAGAATGAATCACAAGGTTAAGGAAAAAGCCTCTCAACTTTCCCAAAATAAGATCAGTATTAGAACAAGCCAAAAATGTGTTAAATATGTTCTGTAGCCATGCTCTAGCTGTTAGAGATCACAGGGGCATAGAATTGTGGTAGTTTGAAAAGTTGTCAGCAAACAGGAAAATTAATGTAACTCTCATACTTCAAACAAAATACCAGCTTCTTTTGTCAGAGACTTCACAAAAATCACTTCTTTTTTAACATAAGCCTGATATAAGACAGATTTTAATCCAGCAGAAGCAGATATGTACAGATTTAGAAATGGATAAAGGGAAAGAGAATTAGAGGGTAAACTGTTGTTGTAAATAGACAGGAAATAGCATACTGAAGTATGATAGTTTTCCAGGGTATTCTGATACACAGCTCTGAGGAAAGAGCTGGTAATATAACTCAAGAAAGAAATTGGGATTTATTGTGATTGTCTCTCGGAGACAATTTTCAGATGACCTGGAGGTTTATTTGTGGCACCTTCTCTTTCCAGTGCTATAGTTCAGCTTTCAGCCTTTTTATCTGAATAGAGTGGTTGGTGAGATGGGAGCTGTTAGAAAGGAAGCATGGCAGAATAATCTGGGAGGAATGGCTGCACCTGTATCAGCTCTATACCTGCCTATACCAAAGGTCAGGACAATTGCCCAAAAGCATAGCTGCAGAGGCTTGGGAAGAGGTAAAAGTGGCAGAGTAATTTGCAGTGATGGTGTTTTGTATAATTTCAGCAAAATCTACAAGTCTCTTGATGGAATTAGAGCTGTAGTACTCATTCAGTGTTTGGTGGTAATTTGTTAGATCTGGATGGAAAATACTCCTTGCTTTTATAATTAAATTCTCAATTTTTTCCATTGCAATTTTCAGTCTTCCTTCTGCTGTGTTTGGTGTTACACTGCATGTAAGCTTTTCTTCCATCCTTATTGCTACCATCGAGTTGGAAGGAACTGACTCCTCCAGTTTGTCCAGTCTGACTTTGATTCTAGCCCAGATGCTGAAGAAGGCAGTTCTGTTCATGGGTCAGCTCCCTCAGCACAGTAGTCTACAGGGGAGCTTGTCCTTCGTAATTCCTTTGGTATCTCATGCTTGAGTTGCCTCATTTTCAGGGGTTAGACTGTACAGTATGTGCAGAGAGAGGACAGTGGCACCTCAGACCTGCCCTCCCCTTAGCACTCCTGCTAAGCACATCTGCATTGAGGTTACACAGTGGGAACTCTAAAATGGGATCTGGATCAGCTGAGGCCAGTCCTGGAGAAAGCAGGATCCCAAGGTGTGTAAAAGTCATGCAAGCACTGATAGCCTGAAGAGCCTGCATTGTTGTGGTTCTGCTCTTTGTTGTGTACTGTGGTGTAGTTCAGTTACAAGATTTAGGTCACCAGTTCTACTAGGAGCTAGAGGAATTTCTCAAGGATAATCTAAAGGATGGGATCTAAAACATGTTTTGAGGCTCAACTTAAATGATTGGGGTATTGGAGGCAAGAAATGTTCTTTGCACTAGTGTTCACAAAAATATGTTTCTTTCTATTTATCACGCCTTTCAAGCCTTAGTGTTCTATGAACCACATGTCTGTCAAATCCAATTTTTAATGGCTCATTTTTTTCATAGCTTGATAGCTCAATACGAGGAATGTATGGGGTGCCTGGGACAAATGAGGTCCCTTACAGCAGCTGCACATTGTACTTTCCTGCCCTTTTCCTAGCACCTGCAGCTTTATATTCCTTAGCTTGTGCTTGTTTCACTGTGAACAGAGGCTCATATTCAGGAGCTCGCTGTTCAGCATGGCTTTTCAGGAGAAATGTGAACGTGATGAGTGTCTCTGACCTTTTTGTCCTTGGCCATAAAAATCTTTCCATTGTATGCAGCTGCATGTGCAGCAGGTTGGTGTTTGCCTCTTTGAAACACGTTAGGGATTAACCTTTTGCAAAAGCAAATTTCAGACAGCAGACAGCAATTGCAACCTGCCTGGCCGTGCACCCTCTCACCTCTCTCCTTCATGAGGCAGACATTTGCCCCTGGCTTGGGACTCTGTTTGTTTTTTGGCAAATAAAAACATCTTTCTTGCCCCAGTGAAAGGAGAACTTTAATGAGGTTCTTGGAGACCTTCTGCACTCTGCCTTGAAATGTAAATTTACTCAGGGGTGGAGATTATTTGGGAAGAGAAGGAGCAAGAAAGTGATGCCTTTGTCACAAAGATGGAGAAAGCAGCCTGGTGGCTACGTTAAAATGCCTGTGCCTTTAATTAACATTGACTGAGTCTGCTCAGAAGAGAATGGTTATATTATGTGCTGTGGCTGAGGGGATGTTGAAATACAGGCAGGAATTATCAGACAGGTTTCTGTCAGGGCTGTCATCACTGTTGTGTTTCTCTTTGGCTTTTAAATCCTTTCCCTGTTTGTTAAAAGAGCAATTGAAATACATTTTGCAGTATGCTAAATACTGTCTTGTGGGCTAAGACACAGTCTCCCTTTAGTGGAGATGTATGGAAGCATTTCTGAGAAAAACAGGACTGGGTTCCTATGGGGGAATGGGTGGAAGAGAGGGAGAGGAGAAATGAGACCCGGGTGCTGCAATTTTGGCTCCTGTGGCTGCAGGTGACCTCCAAAGAAATACCCCCCAAACAAGCAGCATGGTAGTGCTGGCCCCTGAGCTCAGCTAGCAAAAAGCACCAGTTTGGGATATTAAACAGTATTTGTGATCATTTCCACCTCAGTGATTATGGCTTTGATTTTAGCTTGGCTATTAAGTATACACTGAGTTCAAAGCTGGGACGGCAGAAACATTTGTTTGCATAATGAACAGAAAGATCATTTGCAAACATTGAGATTCAGATCAGCTTTCATGCTGGCAGGTAGTTGCTTGACCCAGCTCAAGAAACTGGGCAGCATTTCATGGGCTTCAGCCCAGACTGGCCCAGCTGGCCCAGGGAGTCAGGTTCCATCTCCTTTCTTGCTGCTGGGATCCTTCTCCTAAACCAAACAACACAAACACATCTGTCTGGTTTTGTACAGCAACAGACCAGAGAAATTGCTGCTGCTCTTTATGCCTTACATTTAATTTCCCATATAATGGATTTAATTGCCCTTCTTAATGGTTTGTTACTAGAATTACAAAATGCCATCTTGCTTATAAAATAAGCAAAATGCCACAGTTGGCAGCTAGGTCTCAGGTAATGTGTCGGCATGATGTCAAAACGACTTGGTGGCAACCAGTGTGCCCGTGGACAAGGTATCAGTGTGGTAATGAATGTTTAAGTGATTACACTAGTTTTACTCTGGTCATAAAACAGGTGAAGATGGAGGAAAGCAGAGGAAGTGAGGAATGGAACAGGAGTCGCTGCTTGGAGAGCTGCACTCAGACTGCGTGTGCTGCCTGCAGCCACAGGGAGCTTTGGGTATTGCCCTAACCACACAGGACCAGATAAAGTATTTTGTGTTACTAAGGGCTTGGGTGCTCTAGTAGAAAAGGGCTGGAACACTTGCTTGATACTCTTGGTTAACTAAAGTCATACATGGAGTGCATTTGAATTTCCCAAAGGGGTCAGGTAAAAATTATGAGTAGATTTTGTATGATGTTTTCAACAAATAATAGGTCAGGTGTTTCTTCTTTTGAAAGAATCTCATATTGCTTCTAATATTATCAAGATTGCTATTAAAATATGGCATTACATGAACAAAATACTTTAAATATTGTTTTATGGTGTATTTTTACTGCCCTGAAATGAGCATTTGCAGTTTTGTTTTACCAAGGAAGCCAAAAAACTTGTCATTTTCAGTCAGTGAAAGGACTGTTCGGCTTTCTTTGGCCAGCTTTCCACAAACTCACTCATTCACACAGCTATAAATACCTTAATATTTTCCTATCTACACGTTTTGATATATAACAGCAGCAGCTAAAGAAAATAACTGCTTTCCCAGTCTACAGTAAACTGCTGAAAAATACTCTCACATACGTGTCTTTTCCTTTCTTAACTGAATTATATACATAACAGAAAAAACCTGATGATAAGAAGAGTGTGTTGTCTTTGGGCTGCAGCCTGTGATGCATATACAAATAAAAAGATTTATGTGGGGATCAAAGGTATTTGTTGAGAGAGATATTTGAGAGGTATTTGTTGTTCCATAAACAACAGGAATGAAGGCTGAGGTCCCTGAGTGCCCAGGGACAGAGCAGACTGAACCCCCTCCCTAGGTAAGGGGGGAGTTAAAGCAATACTGACTTCACATTCTCAACCTCTTCCCCAGGTAAGAAGCAGACCTGATTTCTGTAGCTGCCTGAATCGTGTTTTCCTTCTCCCTTCCACTCTTTGCCATGCAAATGTGTGTGTGTGAGTGACATAGAGCTTGAGGACCTTTCCTTAAGTCTTCCCTTTTATTGCTTTTCCAGGCAGGGTGTTAGAGGAGTCTCAGTTTGCCCTTCTACCTCACAGCCTCATTCAGGGAACCTGTTGTGTTTTGTTGGCTGGACTGCCAATGCATTTCAAAAAATAAAAGCATCATTCTCTGGTGCATTACAGGTCACATCTTCCTGTGGAAGGTTAATTGACAGATTAATTGTTGATTCCAGGCTGAAGAGAGGATGAGGGAAAAGGCATGATGGTGGTGCTAAATGTAATCAGTAGAGCAGAGGGCTTTGCTTGGGATGGAGCCATTTGTGTTCTCTTCTTTCATATTTTTCTTAGGTAAGCAGAGGTTTATTTCCTGATTCTTCCTCTGAAATAGCAGTTGATAGTTTAATGAAAATGAAGCAGCAGTGTTTCAAGGGCAACAGAGATCTGATGTGTTCTTTTAATCGTTGAAGCCCCAGAGGGCATGAACAGCTACCTGGGTGGGTGTAAAGCTGGCTGGACAGCGTTGCTGCCACACAAAGGCTTCTGTCATTGAGGCAGAGCTGTGGCTGCTTCTGGTGCATCCCCTCCTCTTGCTCCAAGAGAGCCAGGCCCAATGGCATCTGCTGAGGCTATTAGCTGGTTAAGCCCTGGCTCTGATTTCATCTTTGTGGGGTCATTAGCAACTTGGCATCTGCTAGCATCTTCATCTTCTCATAATGGGCTTTTGTTATCATTACAGTTACCGGGGCGTCTTGTAAAGGGGAGCTCCACATGTGCATTACAATAAATAGCTGTGTGCCAGAACTATTCAGAAGTAGTTGTTGTCACCCTGAAACAGTTAAGTCTCCTCTTCTCTTCCCTGTGGGATCAGAACACTTGGCTTACAAGTGAATGTTACATGAAAAGTAGCATGGACTCAAGGCACGAAGTCCTGATTCAAATTCAGCTCCAACTAAGTGTTTCTAGGGGAAGGGGCTCAGGTGCTGCTTTCTGGTGCAGGGCAGTCACTAATGAAAATGCTTCACTCGGGTAGTTTCTGCATTTCTGTCTTTGTGATTTCATCTGCCTTGATGCTCTGTTGTTGTCTGGGTTGCTATGGCTGTGCCAGCATGAGGCTGGCTCCCCTGCAAGAAGTCATGGAAAGAAGTGGCTGCCTTTCTGTTCTTATCAAAATATGCCAGGGGTGCTCAGCAACCTTGGAAGGCCCGTGTTTGTTAATAATCCATGTCTGCAGCAGCTAGTTGTTCAGCACCTCTTCATGCCTGTTCACTGTGCTAGTTACGATGGCTGCTAATGCCTTTTGCAGGTGCTGAGGATAGAGCTGCTGTTGTTCAGCAGCTCTTTAGAAGTAATCCCTGTGTGAGGCAGCCTTAGCTATTTAACTTGGTTTTGGGGTCTCTGTTTAGGAATGATGTCTCCAGTGAAACAGCAGTGCTGATAGCAGGCAGCAGGCTGCCTGGTTCACTTGTGACTGCAGTATTTCCTTGGGGTATCACCAACAGCACAAGGTGCTGTTAAAGCTGCTGGGTTTATGGAGAGAGTGGAACATCTGCTTCCTACAAAAGCTGTTGCCATAGCAGCTGTGTGCCTTAAGAATGGCTTCTTAATGCAGTCAAGGTATTTAATGTGTATCATAAGGGTTAAATGAAGTACAAAGCAATCAGTTCAAGAGCCAAAATAGTTGGGCCTTGTGCTAAACCATGAGCATAACTGGAATCAAGCCTTTAGGGCCAGCAGTCCTCAGCCAAGCATCTCCACACCCATCACATCAGCAGTACGTGGGCATGTCATGTTCAGAGCTGCCTTCTGTAAGCTGAACTTAGATGGAAGCAGAAATGGGGATGGGGAAGCCAATCCAGAGACTGGCTTGCACATTTTACTGCTGCACTTATAGGAGAAGACATGCTCAAAGAAATGAGGCTGGAGCTGCAAATGCAAGCCACGGCATGGTTAAATTCCTGAACTGACTATTTTTGGGTTTTAACTCTATGTCATGTATGATTGATCTCTACTTTCTGCCTACTGGGAGAAGGAATTTCAGAGTCAACTGTGTTTTCATTCTCCTCTTGCCACTTTAGCGTGGAAAATGGTAAAATGTCATTTGTTTGTATAAATATTTTACATTCTCATTTTTCATTTGTGTTGTCTTAAACAAATCAAAATTGCTTGGGACTGTAATAGCCTCATTTTACTGAGGCACTTTTATGAATCTGTAATGAGATTCATAAAAGTGGCTAAATGAACAGAGAAGAGGGGAAATAAGAGTTTTGTCAGATTGTTGCACATAATACAAGTTCAGAACCATAAATCCCAGTGGTGCTTCATTGCATTTGGAGTCCAAGGGCTGGGTGTAGTGCAGGGTTTCATTCTGACTGAAATCCTCATCAAGTTAGAAGCATCATCTGTAGCTGGCCAATGGGATGGAGTGCTTCTTCTTTTGTGTGCCTTTGTGTGCCAGCTTTGGGCTGAGCACGATGAGCCCTGTCTCCTGTTAGCCCTCATTGTCTTGAGCAAGACCAAACCATGCACATGCACATATTTCTAGGTCAGTTGCTTTCTTCCCCTGGTTTCTTTGCTGTAGTCAGTAGGTTTGGAGGCCCATCTGCAGTCTTTATGGCTGCACATATTTATCCAAATGCTTTAAAGCACCTGGTAGAAACTGTAGCTACCAATTAACGTTTGTTTTCAGTGTCTTGAACATAGAAAGGCTCTTCTCCTTCCTTCTTCTATCAATAATTTTAGCTGTGCAGGTAAAATCTGTGGTATACAGCCGCTGTGAATAGTGCCAAAGAAGAGTTGGTGTGTGTGGACTATGCACTGCCTGGTGCTGGTCAACAGCAGATAAACTGCTTTGCCACCATGGCCACTGAGTGACCTGGATGGAGCCTGTGCCTCTGCAGCCTGTCCACTACAGCTTAGTTTGCACAGACCTCTTGCAAGTTTGGGCTGGGAGCTGTGAGATGAGGTACATTATTACATTTCCAGCCCCAGGCGCTCAGTCTTCACTCTCTTGATCTCACAATTTACCAACTGTGTGTTTTTCTCAAATATGTCAGAGTAAAGTAAATTTGTAATACCATCTCATTTTTCTTTTGCAATTATACTGCTCAAGGTTATATGTTACCAAGTTGAATTACAGACACACTGTGTTGAGTTGGAAGTATCACTGACAATAGATACTGCAGTTACTGTGCAGTAATAACATACCTGTCACATCAAGAGGTAGGGAACCATAACAGCATGGTTTAAAGACTTTTTTGTTGTGCTCCTTGTACCACAACTTAGTGTGACAATTACATGAATCAAAACTGAAGCAAAGTGTCTAAGGATGTAAAACCTGGCAGACAACTTTACTCCAGCTTGAAATGCTTAAACCATCTTGGTGTGTTTTAACGTGTGCTTTACATGAACTGAAGGACTGGAAATACATCTGAAAGAATGAGTTCTGAATGAACAGAAGAGGGAAGCTCCTTTTTAATAAATGATAGCCAAAAATCTGCTTTTTTCCCTTCAGAGCTTTGGATGCTAGTGCTGTCTTCATAGCTGGATCCCTGCTGCCCTCTAGGAATTTTTAATGAAATATTGTCAGCAGTACCACCATACCTGTATTGCAAGCTAGGGATTCCTTTATTAGTTTTCAAGAATAATGTTATTAAAAATACTCCAGATTTCTACAGGGACTGCTGAATTATTGTATCTTATTTTTGTAAGACCTTCAGGACTTCTGCAGAGCCTCTCCCTTACTGTGGTGTTCCTCAGGGCACTGGCAAAGTAAGCAGAAAGTGACTTTAAATAAATTGATAGATAAATCAGATTCTTCATGCATTGAGCAACACTCAGTGTCAGATTTCCAGTAGAGAGATGGCGTGCAGCAAGTCTAATAGAAATATAATTTCCATCATTAGAAAGATGTTCTGCCCTAAGTACCCCGTAGCAGGATATTTAGCATAGCATAGCATTGGACATAATGGCTCTGTATGTTACAATGAGACCTAGAGTCAAAGCAAAACCCAAACTGGGAAGGAAGTTTAATTGCAAACTAGCATTTTGTAGCTCTGACAATTAGGGCCAGTATTGATGCCTCATCATCCTTCTTCCTCTCATAGGAGAGAATAAGTGATGTGACAACATTCTGTGGGATCTGGCCGCTGTTATGAAAATAGTGGATTAAGTAATTGTCTGTGGTTAATGAATGCAGCTTGGTTAGCTGGGTTTAGTCCAGAGAGAAGTGCAATGAAAATGCCTAACCCTGGGCAACTGAGTATCCTGGAAGGTCCTTTTTAAAGGCTTATAAATTTCACTCTTAAGAAATACATTGGAATATGTTTCAGGGATAGATACTCAACAAATTATTTAAGAAAATATTGTAATTAATACTAAGAAGTGGAATAAACTCCACCATGGCTGATGTGAATCTCAGAGGCACAGAGCATCAAATATAAGACTTGAGTATCCTGAATTCTCTGCCGTTGGCAAGGCCCATTCTGCCCTGACATCCTCACATCTCAGGGCAGCAGGAGACAGTGTGGGCATCACAAGGTAGAGTTTGTGTGCTGCAAAGATGAGGGATGGATCAGTTGCCTGGTCTCCAGCACTGGTTTCTCAGGACTCATGCACTGAAATTAGCTCTATGGGTACACAGGTGCTTCTCAGCAGCAGGAAGGTTTTCTGGAGCAGGTCCTGACACAGTGTGCACGTTGTGTGGAACTGCAAGAGCTGCCTGCAGTCTTGCCTCTGATAGTTAAATTTTTACACGTGACTGAAAGAAAAAAATCTGTTTATCTTTTATGAAGATCAGCTGAGAAGGCCTGCAGTATCTTACATAAAATGGAAAATTAATGATCTTTTGAGTAATGTGTTTTGTTCCAGTATATTCAGTTGTGCATTCTTTCATGACATGATTACCATTGATATCAGTAGTTATTGAGAAATAACAGGAATGAGATTTACATTTTCATTGTAAGTTAAAAATCAGCATGCAAAAGCCTACTATGAACATGTTTGGACAAATTTAACCCTACTGTTCTCAGTGGAAATATTCCAAACTTGCACTTCATACTGGGGTTAGAATTGGCTGGTTACTTCTTGTGTAGTCCCATAATACATCTGTCATCCTGTGCAATACAGAAGAAGTCTTGATGCAGAAACATGTTTCTATTTATATGTTCTAATCAATGAAACAGTGATGTCTGAGGTGAAATAAGCAGCTTAAAGTCAAGGCTGGTGGAAGCTAATACAAATCCCTGTAGTGAAATTAGGGATTTAATTTGCTATGGACTGATTTACAGGAGGGAAAATACATCACCTACCCAGAGTTGGTAAGACACATAATGGATTTATGCTTATTGCTGCTAATGGATGTCCTGAAAATTCTGTGTCTTGCTTCTGGCTCCTGCAGTCTAGCACATGAGGTTGTTAGGGAATTTATTTGTTCAGAAGCAGATTAATTCCCAGCACCTCTTTGAGCAGCTGGAACAAATTTTTGGCAAGTCTCAAATTGAAGAGGAGCACCCTGGGCAGCCTCTGTGAGCAGAGCATGCTGTAGGGACTGGGTCACAGGGTCACTGCAGCCTGTGGCTGTGGTGAGGTCTGTGCCCCACTGGTTATCACCATTGTTTCTCTGTAATACTTTGGGATTTCTGTCCCCAGTTCCTCACGTTGCAATGCAGCATTGCTGCAGTCTCTGTTTCCTGGGGGTGTAGACTTTCATTTTTTAAAACTTGAAATATCCCCGTGGTATTTCACACAGCTCAGTGATTGTCCACCCAGTCAGGTTCTCTGTGCCCAATTTTCTGTTCACAGACTTTATAAGCATCACTTGGGACCTGCCCTTCCTCTGCCTTTGAGGCTATGGATGCTGC
Source organism: Chloebia gouldiae (assembly GCA_003676055.1). Lineage (NCBI taxonomy): Eukaryota > Metazoa > Chordata > Aves > Passeriformes > Passeridae > Chloebia > Chloebia gouldiae. The sequence goes on from QUSF01000025.1 coordinate 6,606,766, forward strand.
TACCAGGTCTCACACACCTGGCTAGTGATTTTGGAAACATCAGGTGCTTCCTATGCTCTCCCACTGCTGTATTTCAGTCCTGGCTGTGTTCTCAAGGGGAGTGCAAGGACCTAGGTCTGGTTAAGGGCACAGAAACAAATCTCAGTCCACTGCTGCTGGGCAGGTACACCCTGCTGGAGTCCTTAAGTCTGTCCTTCAGGAAGCACTGGGGTCAAAATGCCATTTATTCCCGGTGCACAAGGAGCCAGATTCTTATCTTCCTGTGGCACATACCTGAGGCTTTTGTTCTCACAGAAGAAATTCATGCTGCTCCTGATAAGTGTGGCTCCCTCCCGTTGTGTGGCCAGCGCACCCCACCAGCCAGGGGGGAGTCAGGAGCTGTGTTGATTCCCTAGCTCAGCTTTCCTGTTGAAACTGGATCCTGAAGCTGGGAATGGAATGGAGGTTCCCACTAAGCAACTGAGCTTGAAATGCCTCCACTGCTACCCACTCAGGGAGACTTGGAGAGCTGCTCAGTCGGTCCTTTGCACGATTTGCCATTATTTTTAGGAGTCTGAAATTTCATTAATATCTCTGATGGAGGAGTTATGTTTTGGATTTACTTTGAGTTTCTGTTATTGTTGGAGACATTTTGTTTCTATTTTATGAATCAGATAATTGTTCACTTTGAATTTCAAGCACAGACTGTTTGTGTATGGTGGGTTTACAATATTTTCAGCACAGGATTTAGGCTGAGAACAGCTTCATGACCGCATGCAATATGCAGTTCTTTCAGAAGGCAGTGTTTTTATATCAATAACCATCATGTGTGCCTTGAAAACTGGTGTGTCAGTAAATATCTGTTCTTGTGGTAGGCCAGTGAAAAGTTTGTGCTTACTTGATAGGGGTAAATTCTGCTTGTTTTGTTCTCTGTAACCTCACAGACCACTCGTGGAGCTTATTTTGATCAGCAGTTGAAGTAGCTCTTTCTATTCTAAGTAATCACAAACAATGAAATATTCACAATGAAATATTCATTAAATATCTCTGATTATCTTGGATCATTTGCAGATTACATGATAGAAAAAGCACTGAAAATCTGTGCAGTAAAGGCTGTATTGCACATCAGTATAGCAGCCTTTTTTTTTTTTTCCAGTGCACTGAGCTTCTGGTAGTGCCATGAGGAAAACTGTACTGCATATAGCAGTGTATACGTGCAGGGTGTGGAAAGGACAATGTATGTCTTGGGTAAATGTACCTAGGTTCATCACCAGGTGGACAGGATGGCAGTATGTATGTGTATATATATATATATATATATATATATATATATTCATCACACTGTCATCTGAAATTTTATGAAGCTAATTTCCTATGTTTTGGTGAGTCTTTAATAAATTTCTAATGCAGTTAAGTTTCTGGATCCTGGCATCCACAAATGACCAAGTAAATTACTGGTTACCAAAACCTGGCTGTGACACTTGTCTATTTCTCCAGTATCTCTTCCAAAAACAATTCTGTGAACAATTTTTGTTTACGGAGTCCATGGTCAGGATCAGGAACTCCCTTATGTTTAAATTAACATTTCAGGGACTAAAGAACAGAGGAAGTGGGTTTGAGTATAGAAAACATGTTTGCTTATTTTCTAAATAAAGTGTCTCTACACTTGCCCAGGTGAGAAAATGCAAGGTTTTCTTTCAGAACCTGAGCATTCTTCCTCCCTTTCCTGAATGCAGCCTGGGAACAGTTTCAGTGTGGTTTGTCCTCAGAGAGGATTTGCTTTTTAAAGTGGTTGGCTTATGCAAATCCCTCAGTCTCCCTCAACTTGCTCCTTTCTACAGTAGGGGTTTTGCCTTACACTGGATACTGTATGCACCAGGATAACTTCTTTGGGTAGCATTTCATTCCTTTAAAAAAAAACCCAAATGCACGCACACTCAGCAAAGATGTTTTTAGAGGACAGCTACATTTCAGTTCCCAGATGTATACCATAACTCCAGAATGAAGTTCCACTTTTCACTCAGCTGAATTGCTTCACCTCACCCTCTCACTGCCGAGAATATTAGACCACTAAAGTTTGTGATGTAAGTGACACCAACCTGCCAGTTTCTTTCTAGCCCTCTGTATTGGGGTAGGATTAGCAGTTTATCCCAAGTGTAGTGTGGAAGCATAACTCTTCTCTAATGGAACTGCATATTGGTATCCCAGCACTGGAATCAGACACTGAATTTTAAGGCTGGAAAGGCAAGTGACCCTAGTGATAGGATGGCATGCAGTCAGCTGATTTGAGGATGCAGCCACCACCTTTCTTGAATTAACTCTTGCAAATTTACTCTTGTGAATTTACTCTCGGATTGTTTTTCTGTGTGCAGGCAAGATTTTCCTGTGTGCAGTGAAGGAACTTCTGTCTCGCCATGTTAAGTGTCCTTCCAACTAATCAGATACTCATGCTGGGAATGAGATAAGATGTGATTTTGTTTTGACTGCCTCCAAGGTCAGAGCTGTTGTTTGCAGGGCTTCAAGCAGATTTGGTAGGCTGCTGATATCCGTGTCTGTCTTCTTTTGATGATAAGCCTCCTTTGTCCCTTGGAGGGAGGGGAGAAATGGAGAGGCCAACTGCAAAGAAGCATGTGTTGTGCAAGGCGCTACAGGTGAATTCTGTGGATATCAGAGCAAAAAGCTGTGGAGCTGCCTGGAAGGTTGCTTGTGACCGAAGCTGCAGGCAGCACACAGTAGTAGCTGCAGCATTTTGGGCAGTGTTCCCCTGTCCCCACGTGTTAAAGAGCCAGGGTCTTTGTGAGAACTGCACATCCACGCTGGACATGAGCAAGGGCCAAGGTGAGCTGTTGGCAAGGTATGCAGAGCTTCCTGTGGTGTTCTGGAGTTGTGGCAAGCCATGCTGTGATGGTGCTGGGCCGTGGTGGAAGCAGCCCATCCGCTGGACAGAGCCAAGTTCAGCTGGGGAACCTGGCAAGTGACAACAGGCAGTCTGTTGCATGGCTGAGCTGGCACAGGTGACACATGTCTGCATCCTCTGCAGTAGTGTGGGTAGCAGTAAAAGGGCTCTCTTGTGCATACCAGTACACCTGAACTGAGCTGGGTGAGCACAGCCTGCTCTAGGATGGCTCTGAAGTGCTCTGCAGCAATGTCATGCTGTGATTTCTCTTTCAGTGCCTTTAGAGAGAAGTCATGTGCACGAAAGTCATGAGAATTACCATCTCCTGAAGGTGTGGGGCTGGCTCTTCCTGCAGCAGTGTCTGAGGGAAATCTAACAGCCTCTGACACAGCAGGTTTGGTGCCCAGCTCTGTTTTTCCCAGTTGTATGCTTAAATACTAACGGGCGCTCAAGTGGTTCTGTTGCCGTCTCTGAGAACAGACATGCTGTCTGGGAGGTTCAGTTTTGTTTGGTAGTGTCCCAGTGAAATTCAGTCTGCTTTGTAAACAAACTCTTGTTCAGAGGTTTTACTGAGGCAGTGGGCAGCTGCTTCCATAGGCTTGAAGCCTTATTATAAAGCTTAGCAGAAGCAAATAAATGGACGTGTTGGTCAGACATGCCTGTGTTGCAGATGCCCCACACCCGCAGACAGCAAGGTGGAATATTTCATACAGGTTTGTATGTATACAGAATTTGCTGAATTTGCTGAATTTTCTGAATTGCTGAGGTTAATGTGACCATAGCACATTGGGATGTGCAGTGGCAGTGTGCTGGTGTCGGTGATAGTGTTGTACCTTTTACAGTGAGGTGGCACATTATTTTTATAGAAATTTTATATGTATTTTTATAAGTGGCCCAGTTACCTGATAAGCAGATCTCTTCCTGGGCTGGTGTGTTTTATGGAGCTTTTCTATGCTGCTGTCAGGGAGATACTCCCCTCCAGTTTCAGGATGGCACCTCTCTCCTCTCTCTCCTGATGCAGTATGAATGGGCTGTGTGCATCTCTTGGTCCTTCTGTGAGATGTGGGGTTTTGTCATGTCATGGGAGGATGAATGAAGCTATTCCACATGTGCTGCAGTTGGTTGTTAGATTTCAATATGCTTTCAGCCTGGGAAAAGTAATACATTAGCAAAAAAGGAAGAGGGAATATTGCAAATGGTCGGGTTTATAGGATAACTGAGGTAAACAGAGCAAAGCCAGTTTTTATTGTTAGCTGGCTGTTCACATGTGTGTATCTGGAGGGTTGATCAGAGTCATTCTGGAGTGGTTGGGGAATCCCAGGTGCTTTAGATATCTGGAGCCTAAACAAAATGTCTAAGTCCTGCTGTCACCCACCCCTCCCTTAGCATTTCCAGATGTGTGTCCTTGTCCAGTAAAGCCTCCTTGGAGCTGAAACTTGCATCCCCTTTATCCCATTCCCAAAGGTCACTCTTGAGATCCTATCTTAGCACAAACACAGTCTTTTGTGGCTCTCTCCACAAGTAATAACTTTGTAGTTTATGAGTTACTTCTTCAGATCTATGAGATCAGGAGAATTAATCACATTAAAAAAGAAGGGCAAAACCAAGGTGGCTATACCTTGTATGGTAAAAAAGGCCTCTCTTCTAATCATGGAAATATCATTCCCCATTTTAGTTAAGAGTTTAATTTTTTCCTGAGGACTTGGGCTTCAGGAGCATCATGTGGTAGGAGACTTTTTCTTATTTATGGCAATTTTACTTTGGAAGCCTCCAGTTTTGATGTCTGGATGGATGTGTGGATGTGTCAGGATTTCACCCCACAAACAAGGATCCATTCCTACACCCATTCTTGTGCTGATAAACACCTTCATTTCATTACTGCATACTGGAGCAGAGCTGTTGGATGTTATACCAGAGTCCTGCTGAGAAACAGTTACTAAAAGAATTAATCTTTCAGTGACCCAGCCTCTGTGGCAACAAATCTGTCTCCCAGACCTAGGAGTGTGATGTATATTTTAGTACAGTCATGGAAGTTGCCCTAGAAGGTCAAAAGCAGAGATCTGTGAGCTTAGTTACATGGCTAAGCAAAATCTATTTTAGGGAGAAAAGCTATTAAACTGCAGAAATCTTATTAGCAGTCTTAAATGGTAGACTCTGCCATTCGTTTTTTGAATTGCAGTCTTGGTTTGTTTGAGTCTTCAGATTTATTTGAGGCATTCTTCTGAGAATTGTGCCTACATGGTAGGAATGCATAGTGACGTTTAGTTTAATAAATTGATTCATTACCTCTAGATTTGTTTACCACTCTAATTGTATCATTATATTTCCACTGTCGTTTTGAATTAACTTACACTGTCCCCTCAGATCGTGCTGTCACTTTCATTTTCTCTTCCATGGGATATTGTCTCCTTTATAATTATTTTATCAGGATTTAAACAGTGGTTTATGCCAGAATAATAAGCAGAGTAAGAAAGAAGCATTTGTTCCCATTTAGAATATCTGAAGGTCAGGAAAATGGCACAGCTTCCCTGAGATTCCTGAGTAAGTAGCAAAGAGCTCTGTGACTGTGGAAAACAGGTTTTGCTCTTCTGTCCTGTGGCTGATTATTGGAATATTCACCTGGCAATTCAGGCCTACACAGCATAACTACTACAGCAGCTGAGTACTGGGGAAAAGGACAACGTGGTCACTGGGGCACAGGACTGAATCTGTGAGCCTTTGGGACTTGTGTTAATCCATTTGCTGATCTGTCAGTGTCCTCCCAGCTGGAACAGAAGTTATTTCTGTAAGTAGTCCAGGCCTCTGAGAAGGAAGGCTCATGGATTACTGCTGCCAGATGCCTTTCATGGCATTGATAGTTAATCCTTCATTAGAGGAGAAATCATCATGTTCTTTTTTTTGTAAATGAAGTTTATTTACTCTGTGCATATCAGTTAGAGAACAGATGAATCTGAATGTTGAAAGGGCCATTTCCCCACTAAGTCTCTATCCAAGGGCTAAAACCTAATTCACTGGCAGTGATTCTGCATGAGTCTAGTCAGAGGCTGTAAAGAGAGAAAACACAGCAGAAAATGCACTCCCCTGCCAAAGACTCAGGCAAAAGCTCCATCCTACAACAGGTTGAGTGCAGCATTTCTCAGAGCCTGAGTAGCCTGAGTACAGGAATGACTTTTCCTGAAGTGCCACATGGGTGTACCCACGTGAGGTCCTGCTTGGCTCACTCAGATGTGGCTTAGCAGCCTGGCCACAACCAGCACAACTCTCATTACAGCCTTGTTCTTGTATTATGGACCCTGCTTCCCAGGTGGGGATTTTTATCCTGATTTGAGTCACTTCATCCCTTAGTAGTGTCACTTCTTTCTCCTTCTGTGGGTACTGTAGCAGCTTCAGGTGGAGAAATGTGGCTTTTTTGTCTTTTTTAGCAGAGTGTGCTTTGGTCATTCACCTCAGCTTTCATGCCGTTAATTTCAAACAACCCTTTTTTGCTCAAAAAAATCCCCAGCTACTGGGCTGCCAAGGATAAGGACCTTTTTCCTTTTTAAGTGCTGTGTAGTCACAGAAAAATTTGCAATGCTGGGTATCGACTGATGTTGTATTTAATATGTAAGGAACATTATGAGATTAACAAGATGTGACCATCTGTCAATCTGCAGAAATTAAGTTGTAGTAAGTTTTAGTCTCTTTCCCTGTTTAACTAGCCATAATCAACTTGAGCTTTTTTTTTTTTTTTTGTAAGATTTTATTATGGAATAAAAGGTTCTCCTGTGAATTTTGTGCTTTCATCTTCAAAATATAGCATGTGCAATGGAAAGTGTATTCCTGTTCAGTTTGTGATCAATAAGTGTTTTTACAGTACAATAATCACAGGAGGCAACACAGAGAACAGAGTTCCAGGGAATTTGCTTAAATCCTTGAACATTCAAAGTGACTTTGTATCCAATTTACTTTCTTGACAGTTTAGAAAGTGACAGGGGGAAGTATGTTTGCAAAGAGATGTTTTGAAGAGGAATTCTTTGAAAGGAAGTGAAATTTGCAGTGCAGGCACCAACACATGGTTGGGTCTCATCTAAGCATCCCCTTTCCAGTGTTTTCTTTTGCTCTCCTTCATTTTTCATTTTGAAAACTTAAACAGATGCTGCTACCTAGGAAAGCACTTCTGTATCCCCCAGCACTGGCTGAGCAGCCCTTCAGAGATGGGTTTGATGAAACTGATTGCACTCCATGTCTGTGTAGAAACAAGGAGACCTCAATGCACAGCCATTCCTATAGACTAAGGCTGATCTAAGGCTGCTACATGCCTCTTGTTGCCTTTGGGCAAGGTGAATTAGAACTGGAATTCAGCTCTGTGTGATTGCATAAAGCAGCAGCAAACAATGTTTCATTTTTGGAGAGGAAACTTCAAGGGGAAAGTGGTTTTGGATGGGGGGCTAATTGCTTTGTGTCTGATAGATTGACCACAAAATTTGAGGAGGTGGCACATGGGAGAAGCGACTCCACTTGCAGTATGATGGGGGACTTCTCTTTGTCTGGCAGCTGCTGGCTGTACCATAAAATACTTAAAAAAATAAAGTGCCGTGTCAGGCTTACCTGGGATTTCTGCTCAGCTCTTGGGAGTGCATCTGTGCCTCTAATGGAGTTGTGCCACCTAAAAACACCCTGTTTTTAGGGTAGTGTCCCTCTCTCTCTGTGCTGAGTGCCTGGGTATACTCCAGAGGGACTTGACAGTTCAGCTTGGATAAGCATCAGAGTCTGTGTCCCTGTCAGAGGACTTAATGTGGGAAACCATACAAGAGCTGGCTCTCACCCAGACTTTGAGATAATTGCCAGTTCTAGCTGTGCCACTGATACTGAGAGTCTTTCTAAGATACCAGAGTCACCTTTCCAAAAAATCACTCAGGATTTGGCAACTTTCATGTACAACCTGATATGAGGTCCTACAGTTCTCTCTATATTTTGAATAGGTGATGAATCGTGGTGATGCATTTGGTAATCTCACTGGCAAATATTTCTCTCTTATTGACTTATGTCTTAACATATTTTTTTTGTTCCTGTTCTTTTAAAGTATCTTCTGCCATATATGCTGTATGGTTTACTGACAGTTGCTTGCTATGTCCATGCTCAGCACACTTAACAAAAAAATACTCCATATCCTCCAGTAGAAGTAACATCCTCAGTGAATGGTAACCTGTCAATTGAATGAATTACTTTTCTTTTGAATGTTTAAATTTAGTCTAATCATAAGGCAGAATTTTAAAGAATATGCCATAACTTGGCATTCAACAGTTTTGTCAATTCTAACATAGCTAGAGAATCTTGTTAAACTTCAGTGAAATCTCTTTTTCTAACTCCTAGCTAATATTGGCATGCTCTTCTAGTATTCTTTGAGGACATCAGAAAGTTGTAGCAGCTTCTGTGGAGTGGCCTCAGTTTACAGTGGACATGGTGGTTATGAACAGTAAACTTTTCAAAGCAGAGCTGATGATAGTTAAATTCCTGTCTCCTCTTATCAGTAATAGGTATTTATATGTCATTGTTAGGTCCTTGTCCTAAACTTATAACTTCCTGAGGGTTAAGGTTCTGTGTTTCATGAGAGGGTAGTGATTACCAGGAGGATAGATGCTGTCTCTTCAGTATTAGCTAATGTCTCAGTGGGTGGCTTTGTTGGCTAATGCATTGTTGTTGTCCAGATTGTCAGTGATGGATTTTTTTGTTACCTTCCCATTATCAGACTTGGAATCCCTTCACTGATGCACAGAAATTTGCCAATAATTGTGTACCAAAATCAGAAATGGCTGCTGGTAACCTCTCAGGTTTGTCATGCAGTCATGACTTCCTATAAGAAGTCCTCGTTTCTTTCCTACCAGAAAAATCAAGCATCTTGTTTCTGCTTAATTGCAGATTACTTCATAGATTTACTGATACTTCTTAACAAGTAAATGGTTTGTAGGTACTCACTGTATAATGTCCTTTAAAAAATAATACTTTGAAATACATTGGGTTTCTCCTTGCAAGCACTTTCTGTTAGTGCACTCTGCCAGAAATGAGACCCAAGTGATTTTTGTGTGAAAAAAATATTCTGTGGTATGTGGGCTCCAGCTGTCAAGGCAAAGGTATAGACCTATCCAGACTAGTAGCAAATTAATTCTGGGATCATTCTGTGCTCATTATTGAGAGGGGAAATACAGACCATATTATGGACATGTGTGTGCCATAAATACAGCAGAACAAGGTTGAAATAAGGTTTCTGTTCATCCTGCTCTATTGCAAGGTATGGAAATATACAGAACACGAAGCTCTGTTTGTGCTTTGCAGATAACTGGTGTTTGATTGCTCTTTCCACATGAAAGTTGTGCTTGAATCTGACATTTCAGACACTGAAATGTCTAAAGGACTGGAGAGTTGAGCTGATAATTCATTTAGTGGCACGCTTTTGTTTGAGTCAATATTGAATTGGTATCCCAAAATAGTGCTAAGAGGCACAGTGTTTCTGGAGATGGCTGATTTTAGATGAGCTGTGAAACTCATGTCCTGAAATGATGACTAAAATCTCTTGCTACTTTAGATAAGCAAGGCTGTCTTATGCTGAGACCTAACACTCTATTAGGTAATTGTTTTTGGCATATGTCAATTAGCCCACATGCTTTATTGAATAACTTATTCTTGATTTATTTACTGAACTACTAAAACATGAATTTGCATTATTAAATAAGTGATGCTTCAATAAAATTACATGTATGCATAATATATACTTGCTCATTTAGGACATTTGCATTCTTTTGCTTTTGTATCTGTGCCACAAAGAGCATTATTTTTTTCTGTGATCAAATTTGAATGAGCTAAAAGAACTGGCTGCTCTCTGGGGAAATGAAACGTTTCTGTGTTTGGGTCTAACTCAGTGCAGACTGGAAAGCACCATGTTCAGAAGCAGGGAGGAGTATGGTCAGCTCCTGATGGAGAAAGGAAACTGTTTTTCTTGGAAGGTTTTGGGAAGACATTATCTTTTCTGTCTGTTTACAAAATAATTGTCTGTAAAATTAGAAGGCATGCAATGTTCTCTGTGTTTGGGGCAGATCACTCTACTTGTGAGTAGGCCACTGTATGAAACAGAATTTTAAAGAGTGTCTCAAGTTAGCCACTATTCACTGTCCTGGGATACTGGGTGGCTATCTCCTGATGGAAGTTCTTTTGGCTGAACTCTCTGAAGAAATACCACCTGAATTCAGCTGTTTTGCACTGAGTTAATTCCCTGCCTTCTCTTGTGCACACAGGAACATGTTTTAGACTTATAAAAGAGCATCTCGATTTTTACCTGGTGAAAGCTCAGGGTGTTCCATATTCATGAGGAACAGAGCGCTTAATGAATGGATGCTGAGAGCTGGAGAGCTTAATGAGTAAATGCTGAGAGCTGAAGTGAGCATGTGCTTTGAATGTTGTTCTTGTTAGTCTCTGAGCACAACCTTGCTCTGACGTCCTGACATGCTGGCTTTGCAGCCTGAAGTTCACATGCCAGTGTGTATATAGGTAGGTCCTGCCAGTCCCTGGGGGAATTTACACTTGAGGACTTCCATTCAGGTATCGATCCTTCCTTTCTTAAAATCATCAGAAGTTTTAATTTCCTGCTAGATCAAATGCCATACAAATATGTGCTGTGGACCTGACCTTTCAGAAAAATCCATTTCAGGTTGAGTGTTTGCACTTCAGTGCAATTCATGATGAGAGGCTGAAGAGCAAAGAAAGAATTCAGTAGTGCAGGGCAGTCATTTCCCCAGCAGCAAAAGCTCCAGGATCTTGTTTTTTTCCAAAAACAGAGTCCTAACAGTCAAATTCTTTTAAAGCATTTTTTACATGTTTGACTATGACTACATCAGCAAATGCATGGAGTTTTTCTCCCTCTTTCCTTAGAAGCATAGATAAGTTTGCAGAGACTAACCTTAAAATCAGCTTGGAGATCAGCCAGATTTCAAATAACATAATGGTAATTTTGGTGTCCAACTTGAGATACTTCAAAGAAGGTTCTTAATCTCAAATGACAGCAATTTATCTTCAAAATGTGTTATGTGAGGCAGAGAAAATAAGTTGCTGTAGTAATTTGAATTTATGCTTTTCTCTTAGATTAAATTAGTTGCAACAGGTAACAGTGAAGTTGTCCACAAGTTCTTGCACTACCAGTGATGTTTGACATTATGTGACTCTCAAACTCCTCCCTTCACAGGTCATTGAAAAACTCGTGTTCTTCTTTCTCTGCTGTTTATTCTAGGAGGTCCCAAACAAGTTCTGCTGTCTGACCGGAACAAAGCTATTGTCTAGAAAATAAATCTCTCCTGTCTCTGTCCCCAGGAAACAAGCACTGACAATTTGATATCTTTTGTGTGTACAAGTTTTAACTAAAAAATCCACAGTAGGTTTTTAATAGTTTGTGGCATTAGGCAAAACTCTGCTTTATTTTTACTTTCTTTAACTCAAAATTTCAGAGGAAAGCTCTTTATGGTTGAAGTTTTGGAAATAGGGCACTGTAACAGCACTTTTATATAGACAAATGTGGCATGCAATTTTTTTTTCTCTAACTGCATCAATATTTTATATGTCTCAAGTCCTAGTAGCAATGAAGGATATAGAGGAGTGAATTTCTTATGGCCAGTCTCTTGGCTTTTGTTTATTTATGCTTTCCCCATCTTTCTATCAGAATAAAAAGCCCACATGAAATTCCATTGCAAGAGGCAATGTGAGCTGGTAAAGTGCAGAGCTGTGATGGGGTCCACACAGATTGATGGACTTCTATTAAAACCTGTAAACAAAGTGTTCTGTGTGGTGTGCCCTGAACAAGAAGAGAGATGATATTTGTTTTTTCAGGTGAGAATGGCACTGGGAAAGGGCAAGATACAAAAGTGAACCGTGTTGGCACTAGCATCTTAGAGACAGGGAAGGGTAAGATGAGCAGACTCTATAAAATAGGTACCACTTGGGATCTGTGGCTGAGGATGAGGTGGAGGATTGTGAAATCTGTTTGAAGCATAGCAGAAATTCAAATTAGGAATAAAGGAAGGGCAGCAAAAATAGGGGGGAAGGATGAGACGTGCCTGAAAAGATTCAAGGGCTCTGAAATAATTGGAGCCCTTAACATTTTGTGAGGGGTGGTTTGAATTCACATCTCTTTTCTCATTAACAATCTCTTTCTCACACAGTTATAACTGCTGATGAGCAAGCATCACAGTTCTTTGCTCAGGTATTTAAGCAATAATTACAGCTATGCAAACGTAAAATGCTTAAATATGCCTCTGCTTTTATGCTTTTATCGTGCAAAACACTGAACTTATTCTTTCAGACTGGTGGTGCTGCCGTTGTAGCCCTGCAGCACGGGAGAGAGCTACCTGTACAGAGTGTTCATTGTGTTACACACGAGGAATTCATTTCCTGAGCCTGATTTCAGATATCTGACAGCAGCTGGTTCAGTGCTTCATGAAAACAGCTCATTCTGTTGAAAAAGCCCTGCTGTCTTCCAGGCATTCTGCAAGTGGAGAAATTGTGCTAGAGCACAATGCCCACCAGGGAATGTACTTGTGTTAGCAATCTTTTGCCACTTAGCACTTAAATTAGGCATCAGCTTTTATGTTGAAAAGCTGAATATGCCCCCTTCAAAAAATACGCCCATAGTTTAGAACACTGCTGTTGCAGATTATTAATGCAAAAGATTGGCTGGATATGATCAAGAGAAAAATATATTTGTACTGAAGTATTTAAAAAGCAATATCCTCATTACTGACTTGTTCACAGTTACTTGATTCCCTTTCTACGAAAATGTGTTAATTCTTTGTGAAGGGAGAAATTTAATAGGACACCTGATGTGGTTTGCTAGTAAAAAATGGTGATTTTGATAGCTCTGTATTTCAAAGCTGAGATTTCTCAGTGGTGGTGGCATCAGTTAAAGCACAAGTGTTTCTCCAGCCATGTCTTTGTCCTTTAGATGACTAAGCAACCTTGAGCTAAACAATTACAGCAGATAGAACAGGGCAGTCCTGGGAAATTGTAATTGGAATTGTAGTTTGCAGAACTCCCTCATCCCAATCTATTACCTGATATCAAGGTTTTAGAGGTAATGCAGCTATGTAGCATTCTTCTGATGACATGAGTTTTTGCACGATCGTTAAGAACTTGGTTGTCTGGACTTCCTTTTTTGTAGTAAAAAAAAGAGGGCAGTGATTTGAACTTAGGTTATGTACTCGTTTCTTCATTCTCAGATGAACTAAGAGGGAAGGCTGTAAATTCTTGATCGAGTTTTACACGGGAAGAACAGGGCCATTTACTAGGCATATGCAGAATAAAGAAGCTTTTTAGAATTCTAAATAAACAAACAAAAACACAAAAAAAAACTTCAAAAAACACAGGGAAAGCAAGTTTGAAGTAGCTTTGTCTCTTTTGGTTTTCAGATTGGTCTTTTGAGATACAGCAGTTGCTCAGCCTTCAGCACAGCTTGTCACTTGCTATGAAGAAAAGTTCTCAATGAATCCTGGACCCAAGAAGACATTAAAATCTCATTAAAATACAACTGCATTCTGCAGCTTAGCTTCTTCATTTTTCTTGCTCAGCCTATGCTTCAACCAAGCTTTTTGCAGTTAGGTTTTTCCACTATCCAGCTGGGATGAACATAAAACATTTTAGTGTTTAAACTCATCTACCAGTTCAGTGGCAGTTTGAAGGATAAATTATCAGCTCAATGCAGGAACCCAAATCATCCTTGAAAGAAGCCATGTGTGATTTTCATCACACTCAAGGTGCACAGGGTTCATGAACAGAAGGAGTGGCCAGCAGAATAATTCTTACATTTCATTGAAGTTTTAACAGCTGCAATGGGGCTCACTTGAGGATGGATGGATCCCATAGTTTCCAACTTTGGTACATGGAAGACAAACATGTGGATTTGAACTGTAGCACATGAGGGTGAGACCTGTGCTTAAAGCAGCAGTGCTTAATACTGTTTCACTATAAAGGCTGGGGAACCAAAATTTTCTTTTTTTTTTTTTTTTTTTAAACAAGGAGTTTCATTAGGAGAAAAGGAGAATAAGGTTGTTCATCTTGTTCTCTGATATTCTGTCTCCACAATTTGCTGAAATGATTTCTGCTTTGGATTAAAATGTCTGAATACAAATGCTTTAAAATGAAAGTTAACGAAGGAAATCCGGGTGGGTTTTTCTAGAGACATAGATTAAATATGTCAGTTAGTGTGCAGTTCATTTGCAGCAGAGGGGAAAATTAGGAACACAAAGTGTAGTGGAAGAGCTGTGAATTTTATCATGATTATTGGTGTTTTGCTTGTGAAGAAATACTAACTGGAGTTCTGATCAGGAATAATAAGTCACAGTCTTATCATCTACCTGAACAGAGAAGAGTTTGCTGGGAGGTGGTGAGTAGCCAGGAGTTTCTGCTTGAATACCATATGGAGGTGCATTTAGTGTATTCATCTGAAACATTAGAAGGCTAAAATTTTACTATTTAGCATTTTCCTGACAAGACAAATATAAAGCATCCAAGCAGGAGGATGTTTCTAGAGAAAACTCAGTGAGTTCTCTTGTAAGGCCAGTCTGCCTTTCATACTCATTCAGTTCCCAAGCTGAAGAGAGTATGGGTTTCAGAAACTGTGGCTAAGAGAAATGCACAAGAGAATAGAAAACTGTATCACTTTGAAATTGGTCCCCAGTTTTATTTTACTTTTTTGTTTAGAATGAGAATATTCTTGTGAGGTTGGCCATGACATTCTCAGCTCAGAAAAAATCGGATTAATCCTAGTTTTTTGATGTTCCTCCTGGGAGAAAATTCTCTCTTAAACAGTTGGTATGAATTTAATCCTTTCACATTCCATTCTTAAGAAATGCTGGAACCACTGTTCACAGGAAATCCAAGATCCTTTTAAAAGGATGAAGGCAGTACTTCGTGCAGAGTTCAGCCTGGGTACATCCAGGTAAAGGAAAGGTGTTGGCTTAGACAGGAAGTGTCTACAAAGTAGTAAAAACACCTGTCAGGACTGGATGCCAGAACGTTTGTGCCTTCTCCTTTAATGGATGGGCGATAAGGAGCTGCAGAGCTGTTGAGCCTGGTACTTCAGAGAGCAGTCCCCCCTTAAATGCAGTCCCTGCTCCAGTGCCTCCCCAAGTGTGAGCTGTGATGCTGCATCACCAGCACAGCCTGGTCCCTCTCTTTTCCCCTGCAGAGTGGATCCCTGCAGGAACTGGCCTCTTTGTATTTTAATTGTAGTGGTTTTTTGTTTTGTTTTCAGATGGTGTTTTTTTTTTTTTTTCCCTGGATGCGGGCAATCGGTCTTAAAATCTCTTGCTGGTACTGCGGGTACCAGCAGCATCAGTCTGTGGGGCAGCGAGCCCCTGAGCAGGCAGGACAGAGCACTGGGCACCTGTATGGGTGTTATGGATAGATCCCTTTAATGAATAGGAGTTTGTTTCTGGTGCTACCAAGGAAATAAAGCGGATTAGGGTCTGGTTAGGGCCACAGGAGTAACACTATGTGATGGTACATTGTCCTTCTGAGACTCCAAACAGTGTAGATCCAATTACTTCTGGCCATTTCCTGGGGCTGGAATGTACAGGATATGCATATCAGGGGTACAAACAGCAGCTTTTCATCTCGGACATTACAGAGTCGGCTTCTTTGGTCAGGTGGTCTGGGTTCTGCTCCTTCCAGCTCCTGTGACACCTGCAAAATAACGAAGGGAAAAAGATGGGGGGGAAAAGTGGAGTTCATATTCCAGCCCCTTGAGCTGGCTGTTGACATCCAGGCCACATCATACAGGCTCAGGCATTTCTTGGATTGTGAATGCAGGCACAGAAAATTGAGAAGGCTTAATCTGAAGCTAGAAGACAGTTATAGGTACAATAGGTTTGCACATGGAAAAGAGTATGGATTCACATCTGCAATGTGACTTCATTTTCAAGTTGATGTTTTTAATGCTGGTATGTGTGGCATGAATAGATGTCTGATTTTTGGAGATTGTGATCTCCTCATGCTTCATTGTAATCATAACAAAAGTATTAAAAGGAAAAAAGAGTGGAAGTGGATATTCCAAACAATGTCTTTCACAAGTGTCCTGCAGACCTACTGAAGATTCAGAAAGGTCCTAATTCTATTTTTGTTTTTCTGATATTTCATATATGAGATGACTTCTTTTCTGAATAATGGTCATTTCTTCTTGTCTCATCTTGTAAATTTTACATTTAAGATATAGTCTCACTAAAAATTAATAGTAGCAGTAAAACACAAATCCAAGTGCTATTGTGTCCCAAAAATATATTTTAATGAGGCTTTAATTAATGCATAACATGATAATGAATTATAATTAATGAATTATAACATTAACACACAAGTTGGAGAACCCTGCAAGATCCAATATTGTTTGTGAAAGAAAGGAATAAATTAATAATTAATAATTAATTTTAAAGTAGATCCAAAATTGCTATAAAATGGTAAAGCTCTTTTTGTTAGAAGTTAGAAAAGCTTCACTTTCTCATAACAAGGTAATGTAACCAAACATTATGCTTTCCTTCTCTGCAAAATCAAGCTGATTGTGTGATGGCTCACTGGGTGTTTACCTGAGCTAAAGTACTGCTCTGGAATTCACACTGTAAATAAGCTAGCTAGACTTCTGGGATTGATCCACTCTATCTGGAGAACACCCTCCAATTTGTCATAATGTGATAACTTGGTAAATACTACATAATCTGCTAAGCAAGTATTACATAATCTGTTGAATTTAAATATGCAGGCTATTAAAAGAATATGGATCAATCTAGCGGCACCTGAGAGGACCATCACATGTCATATTTTTTGTTGTCTCTTTATTGAAAAAAACACATTGCCACTTTTTTTTTGTTGCTGGATCTGATAAATATTATGTTTATGCACGTTTTTTGGGATTTTTTTTGTGTGGCACCTTGCAGGATCCTAGTCCACTGAAATAAAAAGGAGCTACAGTGTAATATCATCAGATAAATAATTTCAGGTTTTATAAGCCATAGAAAGGATTCAGTTGTGGTGCATTATTGTTCTCTATGCTGTATTTATTACTATTATATTTAATAGCTGTAAGAATATATCGAGGTTTTATGCTTCTATCCTTATTTTGTGGTCTTTTTCGGGTGAGAACTGTAGATGATGTGTAAAATAGGCCTGTTGAAGTAAACATACTATCATGTCTCCTTTTTGTCCTTGAATGAGAAATCTGTCCTTTCTCTGGTCAAAATGGATATGTAAAAGGTAAAAATGGGGAGCAAGTTGTCAGGGTCTGACTGTTTTCTGCAGGGTAGGGTTGATGTGGAGTGTTAAGGTCTGGGATTCTGATGCTTCCATGTCACCCTCATTCTCTGTGGTAAAAAGGATGAAACATAGCATGGGAGTAAGACCCATGTTTTGTACTGATCGTGGGCTAATCACTGGAAAGATTTAAAAAAAAATTAATCTTGGTATTTCTCTAGTACTGACACTTAACATAGGTTCATCCTTTCTATATCTTAGGATAAAAACCAGTGTTCTTTAGACTTTTAAATTCTGGTGGGGTCTAAAATGTACTGTGGTTCAGGTTATTGTATTATTTGTTTTGATGCCTTTTTGGGGATCATAGGGCATATGAATTGGCTGAGTTTTGACTGTAGAAACCCAGAACCTCTGTTTACCTCCAAGTTAAAATTTAGGTTTTGTATAATGATGGAATCCTTAAGAATAAATTTTCAGTAGAATCTGCCAATGCCTGGCTTTTGCATTCATCAAGTTTTGGTTAAATCCCTTTTACAATTGTGTGTCCTAGTTCTGTAAAGCATGGTCTACAGGAGTAGATTAATACAGAACATTTGGGCCAGGATTTTCTAGTCCTTAAGAAATTTCTCTTTAAAATCCTAGCTGTTTCAATACCAGCACTAAGCATGGCATTCTTCCAGAAGCAGTATTCCTGCTGTAATGAGCAGAGATATTTACTGTAGATATCACTAGGATAAAAAATGGGAATGTAAGAAGCTGGAAAGATGTGAATACAGGATTGACAGGATTTTTAGGTACACTGCATTTGTGTATAAAGTACTTGTGTATGCCCTTGGCTCAGTGAAAGGCCATCAAAATGCCACTCTTTTTCTGGAAGGGTTTGGCATTCTGCAGTGCTGGAACGGTGGTTTGAATCCCCAGTGCCCTTGCACTAACATGGTACCTTTTAGAACGGAGATGAAACAGTACTACAAGTCTGAAAACATGGAGTTGTAGCAAGCAAAGTTCTGGTTATGACCTTCTTAGTGTGGGCCCATTCTTTAAAGAAAGGATAAAAAGGCAGTGTGTTCCCTTTTAATATAATCCTCATCAGACTCGTCCAAGGCAGCAGGTTGTACAATGTTGTCTGCCTTCTCCTTAGGAAGTCACAGCAGCACTTGGGTGTATCAAGTGTTATTGCCCTGAATGTGGCACAGTGTGTTCCTGAAAATAAGAATGGAGTCATCCCCACTTGTTCAAAGCACCCTTATCAGTCTCTGCATTTATTCTCTCCGTGGTACAGTAACTGCTGCAAAATTTCCAGTGCGTGTATCAAGTTACAGATTAGTGCAGGCCCCTGTGGTTCTTGGAACAGCATGGGGCTGTTTTTGTTTACTGATGACATTTATCCTCTCATTTCCTTTTGGAAGCATGACAGCTTCTCAGTGTCTCGTGGGGAATGTACTTACAGGACCTTCTTTTCATGCCACGTCTGTCAGCAAGCGCTGCCCCGCGCAGTATCCATGGCTGCTCGCTATGGAGCCGCTGCTGGTGCTTCCAGCAGCCTTGGCTGGGCATGGAAGCAAAAGGGTTCCTAAGTGCAATTATCTTGTCTTGCAGGAGGAGACCGAGAGCGGATGACAGCTAATCATGAGACCTACCTACTCATGGCGAGCACGCAGAATGACATGGAGGATTGGGTGAAATCCATCCGCAGGGTTATATGGGCACCGTTTGGAGGAGGTGAGTCACTGAGGGAACATGCAGTGCTCACAGATGCACAAAGACTCACAGGAGTTCTTCTGTTATCTCTGAGTTGCAGCCAGAGTTTTGAAGTAAAGACAAAAATGGTCTCGATCTTTCCAGAAAAGTGGAGTAAACATGTTTCCATGCAGAGGGCTCAGTTAAAAGACTTTGAACTGTCTGGAACCACTTCCCTTGATGAGGAATACCACTTCCCTTGATGATAGTGTGAGGGAAAGTTTTCAAAGAAGATTTGTCTTGTATGAAATTGGCTTTCCTGCAGGGAGAGGCAGGGTAATTCCACTGGTCACCAGCTGAAAAACCATCCATGGTGTTTCTTAAATGCCTGTTGGAAAAGCTGTCAGCAGTTCTCCTGCCAGTGACAGCTAAGACCAGTAATAGTGTTATATAAAGCTGTGCTTCAGAATATTAGCACTAGCAGTGTGGGAATTTGAGTGGCATTTCCAATGATTTCAGTATTACTGGACTAAAATTTATCGTTGAGAGTCCAGTTGTCTTTTAAAAAAACTCTCTTATGCTGAATAGGCTGCAAATTATTGTAATAATTTTCATCATTACTATTCTGGTGATAATATCTATATTGTAATACAAGTATGATTGATACCCTAGCACAAAATGTCTGTATGTTAATCAGTCTGTTCCTTGGAGTTCTCAAATCTCCTAAGTCTGAGGAGATAAGTATTTTCCTACAGTGGAAGACCACGTGTTCTGCAGCAAAGGATTGTTCTTGTCTGCAGGTTGCTGGAAAAAAGTCAGGAGAGCAGGATTGTCTGTGCTGTTTCACGAGCAAGAAGTGCAGTTATCACTGAAAACTCTTATTGCTAACTTCTTTCTCTTAACTGCTGGGTAGAACACAGGAGGGAGGAGGGAGACACTAATGGAAATTTTGAAGAAAACTTTTCTTGTAAGCCACTCATCTTCCTTTGTGCTTTATTCTAGTCACACAGTGTTTAGGAGAGGACTTTGGCCTCACTGGTGGGCTGCACTGAGGGACTTGGCCAGCTAGGGCCTGCCTGCCATCTCTAAAACATGACTGCCTTCTCTTTGGCTTCTCCTGGGGAAATGTGCTTTGAAAAGATGGTGCAAAGCATCATCTGGCATTTAGCCCTTTATGTTAAATAAGGTGGCACAATCCTGAATCTGGGAATGTAGGTCTTAGAATGCTTAAAAAAAAAAAGAAAACAACATGCCAAAAAATCCTAAAACTCACAAAGTGAAAGGTTTGTCTTAAAAGGCATGAACTGCTACAGGTATTTGGAGTTGGTTTGGGAAAGGGAAGGTATAAGTAGCACCGTCTTCTGTAATTAGGCTAGGTAAGAAACGTGTTTTTTATATAGCACAAAGGTTACCCATCCCAGTTTTCTCTGCAGAAAGTAGGCCTTGTGTAGAGCTCTTCAGTATTTCCCTACTCTAGTCCAGTAGCACCATAAGCTGCTGTGGCAGTAATAAAATTGGAGGCTTAGCAGAATTTGATTTTTCAAAGAGTATCTTTGTGGATTTTTGCACTTGGCTTCCTGCACCACAGTATCTTTCTGTGGCAGATAATAAGGAAAGGCAGCCTTGCTGTTCCTCTGCAAGTGGAGGTGTCTTCACATGTCACAGGCAGGGAGCTGCGATTAGGTGAAGCTAAATTCTAGCCCAAGTCAATGAACAGGGCTACAAATAGAAACCAAATCTCTCAAGTCCTGACCCTGTGCTTTCTTCACCAGCTCCTCATTTGCTTTTATAGGGCAAGAGCTATTTGTGATTTGCAGCTGGGAATCATTCCAGCCACCAAGAAAATTCTCAGGACACCATCATTGTTGTAGGAATGTTTAATACCAGTTACTGAGGGAAGTACCTTGCTGAGGATTTTACTTGCTGATTTGCATAAAACTAGAAGGGTGCAGTCCTTGCATTATCTTTCCAATTCATTTGCAGTTAACACACTTCAAGTATGTTTTCATTTTTGGTTTTCTTGAGCAACTATACTGATTCAGAGTTGTCTGCATTGGGAAGCTAACAGTTAACTCCCTGAAAAACGCAGAAATAGCTGGAACATAATTTAGGATGTAGTGTTCATGGAGAAGGTTTGACTGTGATAACAAGGCAAAGGCAGTATCATGGGATGTGTCACCATTAAGAACTGAGTTTCCAACATGTTCTCCATTTTATTAGCTATTTGATAGAGCTATCTTAAAAAGTATAAATAAATCCTGTTAACTGTTCTGTTATTATGAATGACCAGTCACACTCATATTTTTATTAGCCTTGCTATGTGGATGTTGCTACAGCTGCTGCAACAGTCTGACTCTTCTTAAGACAGACACTTCTGACTTAAGATGTCCTAAGAGCCTGCCTTTATGATCTGTAGCTGCTGAAGTTAAAAATGGCTTTACATATTAAAAAAGATACAGGAAAGTTGTATGATGACAACTAGCCAGTACTGAGTAATTACTTGCAACACAAAATTATTTCAGACAGCTAATTAATCAAAACACTTGTTTTGTATCAGCTTCCTGAATCTCAGTCCTTAATATTAAACTACAATAGCCTGGTGTCACAAAAGTCAAGTGCCACTTTGAGTAACATGTGAATTTTCTGGTTCTTTTAAGCATTGGAAGTAAGCTCTGTGTGTGTGTGTGTGCAGTGGATGTGTCAGAGCCTTGCTGAGCCACTAATATTTAAAGTTTGTCTGGCAGCGGGAGAGGACTCCTGGTACCAGAGTGAGGAGCTCTGTAAATAATTAACCTTATCATTAAATTGTTATTTGTTAACCTGTGCTGGAAGGAGAAGGTGGGAGGGGGGGCAGGTGGGAATCTGCTAAGCTCATCAGAAACGGGTTGTTTTCTGCACCAGAAGAATAAGGTGGCTGTGGAAAGAAAAATCTGAAAGGGAAAAGAAATGGAAATGAGGCAGGGCATGTAATGCCTGTTTGCACATGAAATCCCCTTCCTGATTAGATTAAAAAGGCAATTTTTTACAGAGCCTGCAAGTAAGGGAGGAGGGAGGAGGCGAGAAGGAGCATGAGCATTTTAGCAGGGGTAGTAGTGTAAGGTCTGGCACCTCCTGCAGGAGCCAGGCACAGCCTGCTCGCTTTCGCAGCCGCCGCACATGACAGGCACAGCCTGAAGTCAACTCAAAGTCACCCGAGGAGACGCAAACCTGCGCTGCGGCTGCCGCGCCGCGTCCTCCCCGCACCTGCTGCGCGCAGGGAGCAGCGCAGCCCTGCCGCCAGAGCATCCCCCGCTGCGGGCGCGGATTGCTCGGCAGCTCCCGGGATCCTGCCGGCAAGGATGCGCCGCTGCCGCATCTGACGCGCCTCTCCCGGGAGAGCTCCTGCTAGTTGGAAGGCGATAAAACAAGCTAGAAGCCCATGAGAGCATCACACGAGGAGCTGGCTGTATAAAAGGACTTTTGGGAGGAATCTGGTATGGACAAAGAGCCTTTCGGGCAAAGGGACTGTTATTTTTGCTTCTTGGTTGCAGAGATAAAGGGTGCCAGCGAGGAGTGTTGTATCCTGAAGGATTCTTCCGTGGCCTTTTTGGTATTGTTCTTCTCTTTCCCGTTGCACACCGCACAGTGCTGAGCTTTTGCTGTGGAATTGGAGTCTCTGCTACTCAGCCTCCTGTTCAGCCGGGAGGAAGAGGTCTTTCTCCCCCTCCATCTGTGCAGGCACTTCTGTTTGAATGGAAGATACATCTTTTTGCTGAAACTCTTTTGTTGTGACATTGCATAATAGGCAGTTGTCTCACTGCAGGAAATAAAAGAAACTAAAGGAAAGAAATTGTTCCCTAAAGCAAAACTGAAGCAGGGAAGAGAACATCAAAATCGTTTCAAGCCCTACCCAAGATCTAGAAGACCACAAATCTCCTAGCTCCAGAGGAAAATAGCACTATTACAAAAACTCCTCAGCAGTCAGTAACGATGAATAATCGTGGTGTTTTGTCTGGATACTGCTGGTAAAGGAGAGCTTTGGAGGGACGTGGGGGCTCTGGCCTGTATGATGCCTGAAGACAGAAATGCTGGAGTCCGCAGCCCAGGTGCCTTAGCAGCAGCTCCCTTCATTCCTAAAACTACTTACAGGAGAATTAAGCGGTGTTTTAGTTTCCGCAAAGGTAGGTCTGCTCCGTCGCTGTGTTCTGCTGTGCCGGTGAAGCCATGGCTTCTGAGAAGTCCAGGGGGCTCTGTGTGCAGGGGCAGATGAGAGCACCGAAACAAAAGGCATTAAACAATGCAGATGCCAACGTTCCACGAATGATTTATTTACTCCTTTGTTCATTCGTTTGTAGCTGGCCAGCGATACTGTCTCCTCTACATAATAGCCCATGAATGGAGGAATGAGGTGGAAAGAGACAGGATCATTGCAGTGCTCTGAGCAGAATTGACTGAGAACACTGAGGGAATTAGACCTATGATGCTCTCAGTTCCTCATTCGGCAGAACATTAGGAAAAAGTTTGTATTTGCATTTAGTCTATGTGGGAGGAGGACAGGAGAAGAGAGGGAGCAAAGCAAGGTGATAAATGTTTATTTGTGCACAAGCTTGAGTCCTTGATTTCAGGGGTTTCTGATGGAATGAAGTATAGGTCTACAATGCACTGTCCTGGTGGAAGGGCTGCATTGCCACTTCATCGTGCTGACTGCATTTGCCTTTTTACCTGCTGCATAGAGAGGTTTTTAGCCAGTTTTGTTTTGCACTGCACATAGTCCTGCTGAAGCAGAGCATGGAAATACTGGGAGTAAGAGGGCAAACAGGAGGCTGGATGTCATAATATGTCAGATAAAAGCGCTGTAAGGGAAACACATGTCTGAGACAGAGATACAACGAGTGATAGTAAGGTGCTAGGGCACTTGGGATGGGTGGGAAGAAACTGTTTCCATGACAAGGACAAACACTTTGTGTGGGGGAAGAAGACGGTGGATATTAGTGCTGTTTTAAAAGCTTCACTGGACTGAGAAATCCAAGCAAAGGGGCTAAATCATCACGTTCTTCTGAAGCGTGAGAAATTATTTTATAAATTATACAAATAATACGTACAGATGATACAAATTCTGTCACCTTCTTCTGCTGCTTCTTCCTCAACTGTTCCCCCATGCTGCCATTTGCCCTTTTGCAGGACCGTGCAGCTCTTTGCTCCCAAGCCTCAGCAGCAGTGCAGTGACATCATTGCTTTCGAGGGTTGGCGAGCAGGCAGTCAGGGGCGATGTCTTGGAACGAAGGATCAGAGCCAGCGAGGGGCTCACTGCAGAGCTGCTGCAGAGATCAGCTATCCCCTGCACTGGGAGCTGGTTCTCCCCTGTACCCCCCCTCCCCAAGACCCTTGGTTGCTGGAGTTCAGTCCTGCTGGAGGCTGGCCAGGAGGATGTGCACGTGTATTGCATTTCAAGGTGTCCGTGTGAATTAGAGCTGCCTGTGCCCCGTTTATACCCTTAACTATTTGAGAAATGTTTGGAAGTTGAATAAAGGATTAACTGATAATTTTTCAGACAGCTGCCTTTGTGCCTGGGCACAGCCTTAGCTGCTCCAAGAAGAGCTTCAGCTGTTGATTCTTCCCCCATATGTTCTGATACAGAAACTCTCCATGTCTAAAACTCCTAAGTGAAATAGCATCACTTGGGGCAGAGGACAGAGTGATGGAGGTGATGCTGCTAACTCGCTTTCCTCTATGTAAAATTTGTTTAGGTTGCTTTCTTAAATACATTTTCTGTCAAGGCCCCTAGATCAGAGCTGCAGAGTGCTGGGGCATGTATTTAACTTCATCCATGTCTCACTGAAGCCAACAGAAAGATTAACAGACATGAACTGGACTCAGTCAAGCCTTTATTACAGTGGCACTGGCACATTAGGCTAACTACACTTGTCTTATTAATTGGTTTACTGAATTGCTACTTCATTTGCAGATTGTATACCTAAGTATAAAAAAAGGCAAAATTGGCCTTCTGTAAACCTAATTCATAATTGCATAAAGCAGCTCAATCAGATCTAAGCTGTGCAACATGATGCAGAAAATAAAATTAGCAGGGAAAAACACGGGTAGTCATGGGAAGAAGTAAAAGAGAATCATGACATTATCTTCATCAGTGATATAGGTATAGATCCCTTTCTGGAAATCCAGATCTAAGTTCCATTGTGGTTGGCACCAAAAAACTAGATGCCAGAGTTTTGGGGTTTGGGAGGCACATCATAGGAGAAATCAAAGCTCAGAGGGCAGCACCTGAACAGAGACAGAGCCAAACATCTTTAAACTCCAGCTTGAAGCAGATGCTCTCTGTTTAAGTACCACCACAAGACCTTCCATAGAGAACATGCAGGGTCAATGGAGAAAGCAGTATCTGAGGAGGCATGCAATGTTGAGAACATGCCATAATGTGGTGAATTTGGATGGACAGTTGTGGAGAAGGAGGTGGCATTGGCTGTGGCCAGAGAAATAGTGCAGGATTTGATATGATCTGATCAACTGTGATAAGTTCCTGGTGATATTTTCAAGATTTTCTCCTTTCGTTTCCTGTATCTAAGTCTGGTCTTGTATCAGAGTTGTTTTTGCAAGCAGATTACTGGGTTGTGAAAATGATCTAAACTCCAGGGTGGGAGTTTATCTTACCTTCTCTATTGCCTGCATCACACTGACTGTGGGGTTGGGAGAAGTCTTGAAGAGAAGAAAATTATTCAGGCAGGAACAAAATTCTGCTATCACTGGTTTTGGTGGGGTTTTTCCTCTCCTGTACATTATAAAATTCTGTAGAGAAGAAGAAAATACTCCCTGTCTTTGATCCACTCAAAATAGCACTTACTGCTGGAGAACATCTGAGCGGGAAGGTGATGGAAAATAGTGATTAAAAGCTCCTCACTAGGTGTTATGTGGTCATGACAGCATCTTTGTGTTATTGCAGGACCTTAGTTCCCAGCCCTGCTGTTGAAAGCTATTCATCTGATCTGTTATTTTCTGTCAGTGAATTACTGATGAAGAATTAAGAGCTGTTCAAAACTTCACTCCCAGATTATAAAATGAGATCAGTTCCTTTAACCTTAGCTGACCCTTTCTGATCAGTAGAGCCCATGAAACCAGAACTTGTTTGGGAAGCACCAGGCTTCCTTGATCATTTGCTGCCCATGTACAGGTGTGGGCCGTCTATATAAACATCAGCCCTCAGTGCCTTTTGCTGTCTGAAACCTTCTGGCTCACTAAATGTGAGTGTGTGTGCTGTGGTAGATCTAGAGTGGCAGGTGGTCTGTTTTGAGATAGTCCTCATTTCAAGCTGCTCATTATGGGCGGAATGGCCACCTAGATTTTTCTCCTTTTTTCCTCTTGAATCAGAAGTTCATGGACTTTACAGGTGACACCTCCTATGTTCAGTTAGCTGAGGAAATCATTGACTAATAGCATTCTCAGATTTTAAAGCCATACTGTAACTGTGACTATGTACCATGAAAAATAACCACAGCTCCTGAGAAGACATATGCAGAATTTGCATACAGCACTGTGGTGTTTTTCATAAGGTTTCTGGGTATCTGTTAAGCATGGAAACCCAGTTTCTCAAAGTGTTTACAAAACTTCTGCCACGGGAATGTTCTAGTTAATGAATAACTGCTCAGCATGCCCTTTACTAGCATGTGATTTTCCTCTTTGATGTTATGCGTGATCTTGGCTTAATTGGATATAGCTTTACAGACCTGCAAGGGCTCTCTGAAAAAGCAGTTCTGCTGATTAAATCTAATGACTGGTCAGAACTGGATCCTGTGCATTTCCCTGCCTTCCACCGGCTGTGGGGACCAATGCTGTTCTGAGTTTCATGGTTTCTTATTGATTTGTTTCTCCTCTGGTACCCTATCCCAAGGATAAACCAATCCACAGGTCAGCTCTTGTGCATTTGTGCATTTCTGGATTTTGGCGACACTGACATTTACGAGGAGCCACTTGAGTTTGGATTATTAGAACATAAGTTATGAGGGCTCTCTTTTACTTCATTCTCCAACAGAGATGTTCTTGTTTAGTTACTGCAGTGGAAATTTAAGAAACCACATTTGAGATTATCTCCATGGTTTTGGTTATAATCTAGTCTCCATAACTTGGACTGTCTTTTCTTTCTTCTTTGTAAAGGAGGTGCAAGTAGTTACCAATTATAGCTGACAGTGTCATTTTCTCTGCCAACCATTATGGAACTGCAGTTTTCACTTTGATTCTGAATAGTCAACCTCTTAATGCTTGTAGGCTGTTTGTCTGCAGCATCTCTGTAGCAGTTAGCTGTGGCATGAGAGAGGATAAAAGCATTCGACAGGGGTAGTGGGAGAAGGTACACCTTACCCAGGAGACACCAGAAGGATAATGAGCCATGTAGAAGCTATGGCAACATGATGTGGAAACAGAGTTGTCATGTTTCTGTCCCTTCTGCCCCTGGCAACAGCATACCTTTGCCATAAGGCATCAGCAGGTCTGTAACTTCAAGTCAATATTTGTGCAGGTTTATCATGACTAATTCATTTCATGGCCAAATCCTGCCTGGTGCAGTGTTCTGTGTTTGTTAGGTGGAGGAAATGCTTCCTTTGGAGGATCTTGTTCAGCCTACACTTAGACACCAACCCAAGCCTTCCTGAGATTAATTCCAATGCCAAACAAATTGAAAAATAATGTTTCATTCCAGGCATCTTTCTGGTTCCCGCCTGTTTTCAGTACATTTTGTGTTGTGGTTCATCAACAATTTATAATAATACAGGATTTTTGCTCACACTGCACAAAATGCCCTTATTCTGATTTTATTCATTATATATTATATATGCTTTGAAAACCAATTTTTAAATGAACAAAAAAAAAAAAAAAAGAGGCAGCATCAAAAATGTATTAATCGAAACTGATGGATTTTGATTGTAGTGTCATTACTTACTAATAGGAGTTTCAAAGCACTGTGGTCTAAGAATTTACTCTCTCCTACAAATGGAAGCTGCAATATGCACATTACTGATTAAAGAAAGCTAGCATGGTGGGAAGAAGGTAGAACCAGTAGCAGATAGCTTATTCCTGCTAATTGTACTGTCAGTGGGCATGAAGTGTAGTTATGTGTACATTCTGGTAGTATAATTGGAATATCCTATGATATTTTGTTTGAAAAGAGGGAAAAAGTCTTGTGTTTCAAACCAGGAAATCTCATTCATTCTTGCAAGGAGGCTTAGGCTGTATGTTCACAGGGCAAACTGGAGTAGGATGGCCCAGTCCTGTACCTAAGAAGAAATAACCCCAGGGAAACAGCTCTGGGGAAGGGACCTGGGTGCCCTGGGGAACAGTAAGCTGGACACAGGCCAGCAGTGGACCTGGCAGCAAGGAAGATTTGACAGCAGTCTGGGCAGTATCAGCAGAAGCAGAGCTAGCAAAAGGAGGAAGGTGATTAATGTCTTCTGCTTAACATTTCTTAGACCATATGCAAATATTGTATCCTTTAACAAACAAAAACACACCAAGCCCAGGAGGTGGAGTTAATACAAACATGAGTTGAGTAAAGGGTCACTAAAGGGTTGAGGAGCTAGAACACTTACCCTTTGAGGTGAGGCAGAGAAAAGGGGCTTCTTCAGCTGGGAGAAGGGACAGACTGGGAGGCACTGAAGTGTAGCCTTCTCTTATATTAACAGCTTTGAAATCCCCAGACTCCCATAATCACACTGACTTTCAGTGGACCTTCCTCCTTAATTCCAACACTTTGAGAAGGAGAGTGTAGCAAGTGGAAGGACTTGAGGATTTTCTGTGTGTCAACCAGCTACAGCTCTTGACTTGGAAAAATACGGGAAACACAAATTCAATGAATACTCCTCCCATCCCCATAGTCAGTTTTTAGGAGGTTAGGAAGGTACGAAAGAATTAAGAAAACATAGTTGGCATACTTAACTCCACTGGCAACCTCAGCCCCAAACTTTGTGGATGCTACTTCAGTCAGTATTCTTCTAAGCTTGAATCTGAAATTGTAAGAATTCCTTCTTTAACTGCTAATTGTTAGGCTCAGCATGAAAAAAAGCGAGCTGATAAGGAGTCATGTGTGATGTTCATTGCCCATACCTACTGCTGGTTTTGGCATCCCTAAGCATGGGTACCATGGAAATCACAAAATACAGTGCTCTGCATCTCAGAGACTCTCTGGATGTCTTAGCAGGACATCATTTACTCTCTCCAGTTACTTCCTCTGCTACAGTAAAAATAATTGCTTCTAACTACAAACGACAGACCTTGCATATGGGTAACTTGAGACCTGCCCTACATCCTTGAGCAAGGCAGCTGTCTTACCTGCAACTGAGGTGTAAGTTACCTTTCTGTTAAAGGAAAAACATACACATTAAAGGTTACCCAGATGGATGCTTCAGTCTGAATTGAAATCTGTGGGTGAATTAAGCTTTTAGGTCAAAATCAAAAGCTGTCTAGCTCAATTTTGGGCTTTTTTTTTTTTATGGAAAAGCAAACAAAAATAATGGTGTTTTTCTTGTTGAATATTTTATATTTTTTAAATGAGCAGGAACAGTATGCCAGTGAATGGTACAATTTACTGCCTCTTTTTTTTTAATATACTTTACAGTGTACATCATTGCAAAAGCGAGGTAGTCATTTGGTCTTTAATTTCTGATCGTGACTGCCTTAGAACTGTTCATTGTCTTGCTATATATAGAAATTGAATTGCCTTGCTTCAGCCCTAGTACTGTTCAGCAAGTGCTGGTCTCAAGAGAGAGCTTCCAGCACAGATGACATGCCTGAACATTATTGTGCTGCTCTGCACTTTGAAAGGAGAGGCAAAATAAGCTGTAAAGAGTAGTTGTTGTTCCAGTGGTAGCACTGATACCCTCAGATCAGGGTTGAAATTAATTCTGTCAAAAACCCTCCATTTTCTTCTAAGCTTAAGGATGAATTCAGGTTTCCTGCAGTTCATCTGATATATTTCACCTTTCATGTCAGGAACTTCTTTTTGTACGCAAAATTTATTATTGCTAAAGCAAATGGTGATAATGCAGTTAGTAATGCATAATGGATTTATCATTGTCTATTTGAGAACAAAATTGTAATTTCATTTAGTAGCAACAAAATTCTGAGTTATAAATATTTTTTCCCTCCATGTGTACAGATAATGTTTATATGTCTTTGGAACTGATACAGGAGGTACTTAATAATTAGGCATTAACCAAAAAAGATGGAGATGTGCATCACTTTTGAATCATTCAAGACGTTTTGTGACAGAAAATCCTGTTTATGTTATTTCTGTGTTTTCTATGCCTGTGGTCTCACAAACAATGTTTTTGAGCCTTGTTGGAAAACATGTCAGCGTTGTATTTCCAGAAGAGTGTCAATGGTGAAATTGAGCATTCTGTTATTAAGAAAGGAGTATGTTAATTGTCCAGGCATTTAAATGGCAAATTGTATGGGTTGTAACAGAAGGCGTGGGCTCCTCAGATGTGTTTGGGATGCTCAGCTGCGTCAGAGCTCTCTTTTTGGTGCAGGTATCTTTGGGCAGAAGCTGGAAGACACTGTCCGGTACGAGAAGCGCTATGGGAACCGCCTGGCTCCCATGCTGGTGGAGCAGTGCGTGGACTTCATCCGACAGCGGGGGCTGAAGGAGGAAGGCCTTTTCCGACTGCCTGGGCAGGCTAATCTCGTCAAGGAGCTACAAGATGCATTTGACTGTGGAGAAAAGCCTTCTTTTGACAGGTAAAACCCTGCAGCTGTTCCCCACTCCCTGCAGCTGAGGCAGGACACGGTGTGCTGGGCTGGCTGACCCACAGTGCTGTAAAACACATGGCAGCAGCAGATAGAATGACACGTTTTTGTAGGTTTCTCTGTGTGTTTCCTATTACCGCTCTGAAATGTCTTCTTTTTTGTTCTGACTTTGATGTCTGATTTCAAAGCGTTTCTGGAGAATTTCCTTTTGTGAAAAGTTGGTTAGGAGAAGTATTGCTAATGTTTTGGTTTAATCAAAAATATCTGGATTGCCTTGATCTTAATATCATTTGAAATGCTGGCATTTAGTCAGTTCCACAAAGGAAGAATTTCTGTTATCACCAATCTTAGTGTGTTCTGTTATGTATAAAACTGACTGAAAGGGAAGATACTTTCATGCATTTCTTTATAATTTTGGACCTTTGGTCTTATAATGAAAGTCATTCTGACCATAAAAACAAACCTGTGTGATCTTGAGGGTCTAGGTCTGATTTGTATTCCAGTATTTATGCAATTTTACAGAGTTAATGAGAGTTTCTGGGCCAAGGAAAACCTGGTCCTGTTCACACAGACTTAACCCTCCCATAAGTAATTGTAGTCTCCTGTGATTTTTGTACTGTCTTCCTGTAAGCATTGGCAGCAGTAGTCACATATCCAGAGTGTGCAATCAGAGAAACAGAACCAGTGCATTATGAGTGCCACACAGGCTTCTTAACTCTGACCAGAATTGGTATGATGGTCATGAAATTCCAATTGAAGAGACTGTTAAACAGAGGTTGTCCTCAGCATGTGCCCTAAGTGACATCCATAACACACTCCCACAGTGGCATGGGCATGCTTCACTGCAATTGTGGGCCAAATTGGAATTAGGAGGAAGAGGCAGATTGCATTTATTATGTGGAACCTTTGTCTGATAGCAATCCAAGTAACAGGAAGGAAAGTGTAGCTTGATCTTTTACTGCAAAAACATGCCATAATTCAAACCTGATTTCTGGAAATCATTTAGGTGCCTCCATGCCCTATTCCTGTGAAGTGAGCAGATTCATTAAGCTTGAAGGTTTGTGCATCAGATGCACAGAAGGCAAACACCTGTAATGCTCTTTCATCTCCAACAGTTCCCTCAGTCCTAACCCTCACTTTAAAAGTTAGGAATTTATAATGCTCTGGAAAAATGACTTGTCTTCCTATGAGGTTTATTCATTTCTCGTTTGAAGGTGAGTTAGGACAATTGATGAGTAAATGGCTTTATGGAGCCAGAGGACTATGGAAAGTGACTGTGTTAGCAGATAAATGTTTATGACATGCTCACTCACTGTTCAAATACCATGAAGCTTTTTTCAAAATGGTGAAGAAGCATCTACTGGGTATGTTTCTTTACTTGGACATTATGATAAATTACTGATAATGTCTGTCTCTACCAAAGGGTAGGCGAGTGGCAGAAACAAAAGGTTACTTTTTCTGTGCCTGTAAACCAAATAATTGTGGAGGAAATGCTTAAGAAAACAAGCCACCCTGAACTGTGGGAAGATGATGTACTGAACACCCCACTGAGAGGTACAGCTTGAAGGAAGTGCACAAATTCTAACTACTCCACACAAATGAGATCAGGGCTCAGCTGCACTAATTTTTTTCCAAGGTTATCTAGCAACATCTGTAGCACAGACTAATGAGCCCCATGAACAGGTATGCTGGCTGAGCTTTAGCAGATGAAAGGGAGAAGAGATTTTACATGCTACTGCTGGGAAGGATGCACGTAATTTCTACTCTAGCAATTACAAACAGCAGCAGGAGCTGCCTATAAATTGCTGGTCCTGCAGTTCTGCTTCTGAAGCTCAGAATTTATAGAACACTGACCTTGTATGTCCCCATCTCTTGTGCAGGGTGCTTTTCCTGTTCACTTTTTCACATTTGAGTTTGGAGAGGTGTGATTCAGGTGTAGCAGTGGTCCAGAAGTCAAGCAGACATAAACTCTGCTCTGATCTCTGCATCATTTTCATTGGGCATCTCTTTTTTTCCTCCAACCCACTGTTCCATTTGTAAACTCTTGAGGTGAAGTTCATTTCACAGTAGTACCTGTGAGTAGAGCACCTGTGTGATGACCTTGGTTTGGGGTAACTTTTCATTGTGCTGGGCAGCAGCATGGGCTCTGGGTTTGATGCAGCCTGTTTGGTAAGCTGAGATCTTGGAAAGTGGCCACAGTATGAAGAGTGCTGTAGAGAAAGAAAAAAACACATACATTAGGCATCCATGCTTACTTTTTCTTGTGAACCTCTAGATCCACTGTGTTTAATATGTAATTAATTACATATTATTAATAGCCAAAATTCCCATCATGCAAAATCCACAAACATTCTATTAATTTACATCCATAGTAATAGAGATTTTTGCAGTTAGAGCAGAGCTGACATTTTTGTTCCTGGGGCATGGAACACAATGGAATACAGGTCACACTTCCATAGCGGTGCTGGGTCACTGGCTCTGACAGGGAGAAAGACTGGCTGCTGTCATCAGTGTTGGAACTAACACAAAGAGCTGGTGTTTGAGGAGTTTGCCATTTTTCATACTCATATTTTTTCCATGTGCAAATATACATAAGTCAGACAAACATTTTAGAACACATGAGAAACATTGAAATATATGTGTAGGCTTTATTTTTTTGTGATAAATTGCTATTAAATAATTCTTCTCTTAATGCCTCCATAGCCGATTCAGTAAAATACGTAACATAGAATTGAAGGCAAACCCAAAGGAAAGATCATACACCCATGGTTAGTACTCCTTTAAGATGTCATCTGTGTTTTAACGTGGTTGCACACCTTAAATCACCATACAGGTGTTGGGAGAAGGAATTCAGAGACACAGATCTGCTCTTTGCCCAGAATTCAGCTTCTATCCAGAGTTCTGTGGATCCTCTGTCCTTTTTTGTCCCCTCCCTGTCTTCACCCCCTGGCAGAGAAGATCACAGAGCAAGACAAGCAGAGTGAATAAAGCAAATTAGAAACAAGAAGGGGACTAGCTTCACTCAAAAGAAAATGCAGCCCTATTTTGCAACATATAAAACATATCTGAGAAATGGTTGCTCTCATGTGAGTTAGGGACTGGGTGTTCTAATACTGAAGTCAGTTATAAAAAACATAGTGGAAAAAAACTCCACTTAGTAGTTTTGATGTTGATCTTTTGGTTGGAATAAGGTGTTGCTGAAGAATTGTGTATGAGAATGGAACGAGTGTTTAAAAATTTTCAGTTTCATGAACTGAGAAAATCCTGTGTCTGATCTGAAGCATCCAACACCCCAGGCCCCCTCTTACAAAAAACTGGAACACCATCATTTCTTGATGATCAATATTGGAAAGGTGAGG
This sequence comes from Chloebia gouldiae, assembly GCA_003676055.1. Lineage (NCBI taxonomy): Eukaryota > Metazoa > Chordata > Aves > Passeriformes > Passeridae > Chloebia > Chloebia gouldiae. The sequence goes on from QUSF01000025.1 coordinate 6,640,657, forward strand.
TGCAGCTGCTGCAGCTGAAAACAGCTGAGGCCTTTTGTCTGAAGAAAAACATGCCTCCAAATTGTGCGCCAGTTTAGAAACAAAAATCAATAAATACCTCACTCCTTCTAAATGTATCTGTACATATTGTGAAATTTGCTTTAAGGAACTAGCTGTGCAATTAGGCAATCACTCATGCTTGCTACTATTTGAAATATCCTTGGTATTTCCAGTACAGCTGGAAATTGCCCCCTCCAGGGAATCTATTTTCTTTGCCCTTGGGGTATCTGCTTCTCTCTTCTTGTGTGGCTTATGTTTTACTTACAAAGTCCCTCATCCCCTTTACAAATCATACATTTATAATGACACAAAGTGAATTTGGACTATTTGTTCTGTGAAATTAACACAGAGAACATGGCACTGCATAAGGAAAATTGCATAAGGATTTGTTCTTCAGTTTTACCTTGGAGGGGTAAAAATTGGATTTCTTTTTCTATATTGCCTCTTTTCATCTGCTGTTTGTCACAATTACTACCAGATGACATGTGAGATAAGTTTGCTCAGGGAGAAAAAATATTTGAAATGTCACTGAAACAAATATTAATAAAAAAATTAATGTGATTGATGTGTGTGGCTTGGATTTTCATAACTATTACTAATGTACATAGTTTAGTGGTTCAGAGAGTTTAAAAGTTACACAGCTCACCCGCCAGCATTTGTGTGCATGCACAAGAGAGAAGGAAAGAACTTAAATGCATATTTAGTAAAATAAAATCCCTAATACATTCTCTTATGGGTATGAATTGCTCTAAAGAAGGAACAAAGTGTTGCTGCTCTGGTCACCATTGCAGTCAGCTGAGAAAAAAGTACCTAAGTTGGTGATAGCTGGCAAATGCTTATTCACTGGAGCCAAATAATCCAAAATGTAAAACTGCTATGTTCCTATACATTTAATCACTGGAATAGTTGAAGCAGAATAAGACAGTGATGAGGATGAGGTGAGAAGGAGCACATGCACAATTCTTTTTCTCCTGCAAAGGAGGAGAAAAATTTTAAAGGAATGTTTTAAAATTTTGGTGAATGCTGGAAATGGGACATGTTTCATTTGGGCTGCAGTCTGCATTGGCACTGTGCAGATGGCAAGCAGAAAACACTGGATGTAAAAATTGTTTTTTGTTTTTCAGATCCAAGCCTGTACATAGTAATTTGTTTAGAAGCAAATAGTTTCCCACAAAGAAGGGGCTTTATATGCCTTCCAACTGGCAAAGTGCAGTAATCTCTTAAACTCCACATTTTTGTGTGAAATTAAGTCTTTACTCTAAAGCTTGTTCCTGCCAAACACAAATGGCCTTAGGCCTGTGAAAGTTCCTGTTTGTTTCTGCTGGTTCCAGACTTTCTTCCATGATCCTCTCAATCTGCTCATCAGCTATGCCTCTGGACCCACTTCCATGTCCTTTCCAATTCCAGTCCTTACTCTAACTAGCTAACAGAAATAACCTCTGCATATGGCACAACTTAAAGACCTAGTCTAGCAATTAAATGCACATTAGGAGACATATCTAGTGTGATGCAAGGTCATTAAATCAGTTTAATTGGTGTCCTGTTGTGTTTTTAGTTGGGTTTGGTGTCCTCAGAGTGTTTTTAGCTACTGGCAGTGAATGAACATTTGTAGTTACTTTGCATGAATTTCAGTTTCAGAATTGGTTGGTTTGTCAGCTCTGATTAAAAAAAAAAAAAAAGAAAAGGCAGCTATGTATTTCATTTGCGAGTGACCAATGATTTCTTAGAGACCCATGGTCACCTTTAAGAAAGGATGACATTTTGTTATTATGTGCAAGGTCTGAGAGAGTGGTTTTTTCAAGCATTCTTGTCTGGGTTGCAGCATTTGTGTCTTTCTCTTCTAGTAAACAAGAACAGGTGGGTTATTTGTTGTGGGTTTTTGTGGTTTTACATATGCTTTCAATCCCTGAAAAAAATTTGGAGAAACTTAACAGTTTTTCTGAACAATCTATCAAGAGAAAATAATTACCAGTATATTTAGTGGAGCTGGTTGATCTTTTTCCTAGAGGAAACCCAGCTGTTTCTTAGACCTCTGCCCACCTTACCTGAAAGCACTTGTGTCTCTTTAAGGATCTGTATTTTTGGAAGTAATTTTTAACATCTTCCACATGGAGTTTGTCTTTTTCCTTGTCCTAAATTGCTGTCTTCATTGCTGTTTTTAAAGCCTTTATAGACCTGCATAAATTGGCTGCTGTTACAATTACTGCAGTTGGTACCTAACTTGGAAATAGAGTCTGCCAGTCTTCACTGTTCTTTGTGGACTGTGGAAAGTAGCATGCTTTGTAAAAATGGTGAGCACTAGGGCAAAGGAGCAGGATAGGTTTGGTTTATTTCTCTGTCTAAACCAAAAAAAAAACCAAGAATAGAAATCAGTTGTTAATTTATACTTCCATATATGTTTCACAAGGCATAGGCAAAATTTGATCTGGTACTTAAATGAGGCACAGGACTGTGTGTACTAGATCTCTACATTATGTAGGAAAATTATGTTGAGTAATGCTTTGAAGATACCCACATAGAGGAAGAAAAATGACATAGTACATTAAGTTAACCTGACCTTTTTATTTCTGGACCAAAGCCTGTCTCTCAAAATCAAACTAGTACACAAATTGTAATGTTCTCCTGTGTTTTATTACCAGGACTCCTAAATTGAATTACAGCCTCACAGCTTATTGTTCCCTACTGTTTGTTCTTCATGCAAACTGTTTATGTGCCATCATGATCTAGAGCTATTTTTGGCACGGCTTTAATCTTTTTGTAATGTGACCGTGCCTTGTTAATACTTCCTCTCTGAGAGTTTATGAGGGGCTTGTTGGCTTTGTGCTCTGAAGCGCTGACTCCAGCTCTCTGAGCAGTCTGCTGGCCTGGGTGTCAGGGTAATGCCTGGGTTTCTGGTGACCTGCTGGGCTTCAGGCATATTGTTTATGGTAGAGAGAGTGGAAAACTCCAGGGAATGTAATCAGACTGACAGCCACTTCCACGCTGTCTGTGGTATCACAAAGGAAAATGCTGTCAAGACAGCAGCGCCATGAGAGATATTAATGACAAAGTTCAGATGAATGGGGCTTTGAATATGATGACTAAGAAGAGGCTGGGACACATTTGCATTTGTCATGCCTGTGCATGAACAGTGCTGAAGTGGGGGCATGCTCCTTTGGAAATGCCACCATGAATGCAGTATTAATATTTTGGTGAGATAAGTCATCTTATTCATACCTCCCACCACAACCTAAATAGCTGTTCCTCAGCTTGCTGATGCTTTTTATGTTACATTAAATTCCTCACTTTGTGCTTACTCATTCCCATTTTCAAGCATGTAATTGTGCACTTGGAGAAAGTCTGCCTCAGTTAATGAGAGTTGTTCCAATTTAGATAACAGAGGATTTTCTGCCAGAATTGACATCCTGTGTTTTAATAAAAATTAATGAATACTTCTAATCATGTTAATTATGAACGTGTAATCATAAAACACTTTGATATTACACAGTCAGATAGCAAAAGAAATATGACGATAGGTATAATCATTAAATTTCTGTAGCTGTAATGATTCTGGAATGTAGGCAAGGACAGGGCTCAAGGGGGAAATTCTGCCCTGTCTTAAGCTGATCAGCTGTAACTGAAAAAAGTCCATGAGGAAAAGGTCCTTGATAGGCGTGCAAAGATCCATGTCTTGAAAACTACACTAATTATCCTCAAGGCAGAAATCTAAGTTCTGTTGTTTGACTTAGACTGTCAGTAGAACACTGTAGACTAAAAAGGGAAATAAATGCTCCCAGTCCTCTGAAACCTACAGCTGTCCTCTGTGGCTGAAAAGTGCCTAGTGGTATTTGTGGACTAAAACACCCAAAATACAGATGCATTAGGACTGGAGTCTGCCATTTCAAAATTTTCCCCTCTAATTTAAAACAAAAGGTGAAAAAAAAATGCTACATTGCAAGGTCTAAACAAGTCTCAGATTCTGAGCAACAGAGTTTTAGTTAAATTCTGTATAAAAGTATTGACATTTTTTTACCCACAATTGCACTCAAGAAAGTTGCTAGTTTTTGTCTAAATGTTGATAAAGCAGTTAAAAATCCAGTTCTTAAAGACCTTGGCAAGCAGTATTTCTGTATATGCAGACTGTGTTTATTTTGTTTGTGCTGCCCAAATCTGTATGGTAATTTCTGTACAGATAGATTGAATCTTAAGAAGTGGTTCAGTACAGTTAAGGGGAAAAAATAACAAATGTTCTAAAATATTCCTTTGCGACCCCACCATCTCGTGGCAGTCTATGGTATTGCCGTAGCAAATAATAATTGAAAAATTAGTTCAAAATATTGTATATGTGTCTCTCTGTCTTGCTGATTGTGACCTGGGTTTCTAATCCCATTTTATAAAACACCTTTCTATATACTTGTAAATACAACATGTGCTTCAGGAAGTTAACATAAGAGCAACACTTCCCAGTTTCCCTCCTCCTCAGCATCCCGATTCCCCGTTTCTTTCTAAGTTCTTCCATGGTAGACCCACAATTTTTGGCACTCAGTTTACCTCTCAAAGTGATAACCTAACAGTATTTCACACCAAAAAAAAAAAAAAAAAGATAGTTTAGAAATGGCATTAATTTTCAAGGCTTCTGTCCCCTTCTTCAGCCTTTTTTATCCTTAAGCTGCTGTGCTGTCTAGGAACAAGTATTCCACAGCAAGGACTGGTGTAAAATTATTCTTACATGCTACATGAAGCATGATCCTGGCAGTATATAGAAGGGAAGATGTTACTGAGAGACGTGTGTGCCAACTTTACAATCACTTTACTGAGAGACCTGTGTGCCAACTTCTAATAGTTCTTCAGTAATTTCCCTCACTTAACCTGTTTGATTCTTGTATTTTGGAAAGACCTCTCCAGTTTTATGCAAATAGACTCTGTACAGATGTGGTTAAGTCCTTCAGCAAGATGTGAGGAGTTTCCTTGTTTCAATAAAAAAGCTGTAATAATAAAATTTCAGAAAGACGATCAAAGCCGAGTTGAGATTAGGTAGAGCAGAAAGGATAGAGGCCAAATCTGAGCTAACATTTGAAATCTCTTAAAAGAGCACAATCATACCTAGTTTCATGCTAGTAGTTCCCCACATTTGTTACATGTATTTCCAAAATGTGGGGGGCAGGGGTAGGTAAACAATGTTTTGAATTCAAGGCACTCTACAACAGAAGTGCCTACTCACTCTTTGCAACAGAAGGCTGCAGTCAAGAGTTTAGAATTTTAATTTATTTTAGTTTTAAGTTAGTTCTAACTAATTTATTTTTAAATGTGGGTTTGCATTAGTGTTTCTCTAGAAACAACTATTTTTTCTAGTTTCTCTAGAAACTGTTTATCATCTCTCTTCTTCTGACATACCATACCACATTACTCTAAGGCTGTTCCCACCATTCCTGTTAAGATTTAACTTTGTAAAAGCCATTACTTGTTTTAACAGATCATTCCAAAATAATGATTAACATACCTCTAGCACAGCTTAAATGCGTCAAATACCAATGGCTCTCTTTGAGACACTGTGAGTTTAAAAAAATACTCCATGTGTGAAGTCTTCAAAGAAAAAGAAAATACATAATAATACACATTGTAGGCATGTGTGTGCATTTCCTGTTTCTTATTAATGAAATGAGCAAAATTTAGTGCCCCCTTCTGTGATTTTTCAGAAATCAGAGGGAAAGATAGCAGCTTGCAGTACAATTCTTTATCTGAGCCAGGGAAAGCATGTAGAACATTCCAGTCAGGATTTGAATAAATACCTGAATAGCTAAACCCAGGGATGGAGCCAGACATAATGAAAGAGAGGTTTCTTCATGCTAACTTGTGCCTTGCATCTAATTTCTACTTTAGTTATTTTTCGATAAGTACCCCTAAGTTAACAAGAGTGTAATTTACACACCACAGAAACATTGGAACAAGTGTGATTGCAGTGTCTGAACTTGTGATTGTGATCCTTCTCCCTGTGTTACTTCTAGTGTGCCTGATAAATAATTGAGGCTCCTACTAGCTGTATCCAAAAATCCCTTAAATTTCTGCAAATGCAGTTATGGGAAGCACATGTTGAATCAGGCCTTTGACTTTTGACCCTGTGATATTACCTGTTCTACAAGCATTCAGACATTTTGTGTTTGGTGCCTCAGCTTATTTGGTACAGGATAGAGCTAAAACTTACTTCCCAGGGATTTGTGGTTCTCAGTATTAAGTATATCCAGGTTTTCAGTGTAAGAGTACAGCTAAAAGGCACAGTAGTCATTTAGTGGGATCCCATAGGAAAAATGCATGTCAGAGAAAGAGCTGTAATTCCAGTAGGTAGATTTCAACTAAATGCCTGTGGTATATATGGTTCCCTTTAAAACCTGCTTCTTGAATACTGGTAACAGAGGATGTGGTGATAAAATGGAATTGAGACACACTGGGCATGTTTTGGGAGCTGGGGCCATTTCTAGTTAGAGAAAAATTCCCAGTGTGTAAATGCTGTGTTTCTAGCTCAGGTGAAAATGAAAAGTGTCATTTAGGATGAATTTTGCATGTCTGAAGGGAGATGCTTGTCAACAAGAGGCAGGATCTATCTCCTTCATACCTGTCTGTGCAAACAGGGCCTTATGTGTAATTATTTATGGTAATAAATCACTAGAGTTGACAGACATATGCCTATGGGTATCCTGAGTTCTTTATAGGACAAAAAAAATCCAACAAAAACCAGATTACAGGTAGGGTTGGTAAATGTATATATTGCTGATGAGTAAAATGTGGGGTGGCAGTGGAAAAGTGGCAGGTTTTAGCTTGTCAGTCTCACAGTATCATCCTCATTCACGTTAATGACTTCTTGTATTCCACCCCAACAGCAACACAGATGTGCACACCGTGGCTTCACTGCTCAAGCTGTACCTGAGGGAGCTCCCAGAACCAGTTGTACCATATGCAAAATACGAAGATTTTCTTTCCTGTGCCAAAATGCTCAGCAAGGAGGAGGAAACGGTGAGTTGGTAACTCAAGTAAGGTGAAATAAAAGTCTGTTCCAGTTTTCAGGAGAGAAGCTGGCAGTTGTTCTAATTTAAATTGAGCATCTATTAATTTAAGCAGGTCTTGTATGAAAATTGTTGCCACCTGGGTCCTTGGGAGTTCTAAATAAAAGTGTGTAGCATAACCTTAGCTGTATTTATTGCATGTCACTGAACTCAGTTCAAATAAACATGATTGTAGTCAATAGCTTCCATTTTGCATGGAAGAGATGTATATTTTCATGGATTAGACTCTGAACTGTAAGAGGAAGGGTCTTGATGGTTGCTGTTCAATGCCTGCTGTTAAATCAGGAGATTTTATTAGTAATAATCTATTATGGACCAGAACTGGGTAAAATAACAAAGTACTTTCTTGTAGGAAATGCCAACTAGTTCAAACCAGAACTGTTCCTGGAAGGCTTAGCCTTGTTATCAGCAGGAGGAATTGGAGTTGCTGATCAAAAAAAGAAAGAATGAAAGAAAAAGAAAAGACATGATGAAACCAAGATATTTATTTCCTTGTTTATTTTTTTCCAGTTCTAATCCATGTTAGCCTAATCCAAAATGGGTTTTACAAGGTGTTTGTTCCTGATCACAACCTGTATTTAATGCTGCAGTTTCAATGGTGTCTGTTGTCTTCTAATTGGAATTGCTGACTTTTTTTATTTCTTAATCTCTGATAAAATATTAAAAAACTGTGCCTACTCACTCTTTATTTTTCCTTAAATCTCTTCAAGGGCCTGAAAGAACTGGTGAAGCAAGTGAAGAGCCTGCCAGCTGTCAATTACAATCTGCTGAAATACATCTGTAGGTAAGTGTTCTTGCAAGAATATCTCAATGGTATTTATAAGTGTGAGCTGACAGACAGACCTGTCTGTCTGTGTGCCCTGAAGGAAGAACATTACTCACGCTTGGAGGACTGGAGAACTCAAGGGAAAGTACTAAAATGGTAGGTTTACTGCATGACTAATTAGTAATTTGCTCTATCAAGATTCTGACTTTTCTTTCATAAGCAGGCAAACAGTGCAAGTAGAAATTAATATATTCTATCCTCTTGATAGGACCTTGTTTTTCCCATTTCTAACTGCAATTAATTATTGGCTTTATTTGCATTTGGAATGCAATACTTAAACTATGTTAAGAAACAATCACATGATTTGACTTTTTTTTTTTGTAATTTTCCTCCCTACGTGTTCCTTAAGGACCTCTTTCTTCCCCACAGATTCCTTGATGAAGTCCAGTCGTATTCAGGTGTAAACAAAATGAGTGTGCAAAACCTGGCTACAGTTTTTGGCCCTAACATCCTGCGCCCCAAAGTGGAAGATCCTCTGACTATCATGGAGGGTGAGCTTATGTACATAACTTGTAAGAGAAAAGAAGAAATGTCTTAAGTTTATTACCAACACATACCAGTCTGTGCAATAAGTTCTATGTATCTGTTATATAGAGACAAAAATTTTCAACCTGAATGAGCTTTTGGATTAAATCTTGCAGGCTGGTGTGAAAGGTACTGAAACATGCAGCATTGCAAACAGACTTTGCATGAGGTTGTTCTGCCTTGGCAGCTTCACTAAACATGGACTTTCTCTCTCAAAACGTCCTGCAAGCATGGCATGTTCTTACTCAGCACATGCAGTTGGAGTGCAGTTAATATTTCACCTGTGGATCTCGAGGACAAGGAAGAGCTCAGGTTCACACTGCAGTGACCCATGTAGAACCCCCACGAGGCAGTGGTGTGTTACATGCCTTCCTGAACAACAGGAATCAGTTTACCAGCTGCATGCCCTCAGTTACAGCCATGTTCAGCTGTAGCATTTTGCTGTGATTAAGACAAAAATATGAATGTGACAATGTCCTCCTATAACTGACTTCCTTTTAGTCTTAGTCTTTGTGACTTTAACTCTGCATGAAGTGCACAATGACTTTTCTGCCATCAAACATGTTTTGTTTAATGTAGAGGAGTTACTGAGCTTTCTTGAAAATTGGGGCTGTACATTAGACTGTGCACTGAAAATTCAAAAAATGCAGTTTTCACAGATTATTTCATAGTGTATGGAATTTTTCATTCCCTGTGAGTATGATGCATTTTCTCAGATACAATTCCCTCTAGAATTTATTCATTCACTTGTTTTTCTGAAGCCTTACTTTTTCTCCTCCTTCTTTTTAATTCTTATGACAATGACCATGTTGTTGTGAACAGAAGCATGGCATTTCCAAACCGTGTATGAAATCTGTGAATAATGTCTGGAGCAACTCTCCACCCTGCTAATCAACAGCCCTTAGAATTAAAATGATGGTGCCTGTTGCAGGAAATGGGATGGATACTACATTCTCTGTAGGAAAACACATAACACTTTTTTAACTATTGAGAAATGGGTTTGATTAAACAGATTCATGACCTCTTCTAAGCATTACTGTAAGATTTGACACAAGACAATGCTGATTTGCAATTGGGCTACACATATTTAAATGTATAGGGGCTTCGAATAAAGACTACACATTGATTGTTGCTCATGGCCAGCTTTGTCATTTCTTTTTGCCTTTTGGAAGATACAGAGTGCTTTTCTTACACAATCATTCAAAATAAAACATGTAGCTCTGGGGAACCATATCTTTATGATGGAGATGAGGAGTTGGTTTTGTTTGATTCAGCAGAGATTTCCTTTAGACTTCCATCCGTGGGTATGGAGAAATTTTTTCCTGTCAAATGCAGTCATAAAAGTTGCCTGAGGACAAAGCAATGTTTGTAGTAAAATTCTGCACACAACAGGTAATGTTCTCAAAAGGAATGCAGCTAAGGGTGCCAGGGGATTAGCTAAGTGAATTTTCCTACTGCCTAGTTCTAAAGTATCATTTTGCCTCAGTAGACAAACAAGTGAGAACACCTAAAAAAGTTACTGAGTACCCACGTTAAATTGACCCTTCATTTTAAAAGGCTGGGATACAAAATCCAGAGTATTACAATGGAGCTGATGTGAAATGATTTTGCTCAGTGGGCATTTATTTATTAGAAGAGCACAGCATGCCTCTCAAAACTTTTTAGCAGTTTAAAAACGAGGTGGTTATTATAACTACCTTGACCTTGTTCTTGAAATATTCTTAGTAAACCTTAATGAGGGTCTGCTTAGCAAAATAGAGTTGCACATTTTTATCATGCCAAGTCCAGTTCTAAATGCTAGTGTGTAAAATTATAAAATTACAGTGCAGTCAAGTGGTGTGCACACCAGGGGGCTGATCTTTCTGAGGAAAGGTGGCCATTTATTACAGGAAGCAGCAAGATGTGGTCCTGCATTACTTCCATAATGTACTATAATGTGGCATAGTTCTCTGGCTGCATATAGTCTCACCATGGAGTGGTTAAATGTATTCACATTAAATTAATTCGGTCTTATTATTGCACTGTTTTGCTTCAGAGGACTAAAATGTCTGTTCCAGCAGGGCAAATCCCTTGCCTGCCCCTTTGCTGTTAAACTGTCAAACACAAGAGCTGTGCCAGAATGAGACTTTGGTTTTAAAACGTTTGCCTCACTGTGTGGAAAGCCATCATATAGAATGATGTTACCATGCTCTGCTCATTATCTCCTCCTTAGGTCTTCATGGGATGCAGTTACTGTCATGGTAACAGCTTCTTTGCAATGTTCCCGTTGTTTTTAGGGGGTCTGGGAGGCCTTGCTGGCTTGGTGTGATGGAAGGAAGAATTCATGCTGATGTGGCCCTGTAGCCAAGAGACACTTCAGCCTTGTTAAACGTTCAGGCTGTTACACAGATGGCTGCGTTGTGTCAATGTTTGTATAAGCTGAATGTTTGCTAAGTGTTTGTGGAATCTGGGAGATAAAATGTATTTATGCCTTAAATAAAACAGGCCATTCACTACCATGTGCTTGATGTCCCCTTTCAGGTACAGTAGTAGTCCAGCAGCTCATGTCAGTGATGATTAGCAAACATGAAGAGCTGTTTCCCAAGGATATAGACCCACAGATGGGACCTGAGGTGTGCAACAACAACAATGAAATTCCAAAGAAAACCACTGCAGGGCAGCTACAGAACAAAGAGAACAACAATACCAAGGAGACAGCAGTGAGGCGCTGCTCTTGGGACACACCCGAGTCTCCCCAAAGGGGAAGCATGGACTGTGAGTCACCGACTGCTCTGCCAGGCAGCAAGACAAATAGCCCCAGGAACAGCATCCAGAAACCAGATGTCACCAGGAGCCCGCCGCTCATGGTGAAAAAAAATCCTGCTTTTAATAAAGGCAGCGGCATAGTCACCAACGGGTCCTTCAGCAGCTCTGTGGAGGGCCCGGAGAAGAGCCAGGCCGTGCCAAACTGCTCCCTGCAAGCCAGGAGAACGTCGTCCCTGAAGGGGCCGGTGACCAAGATGGGGACACACAGCGTGCCGAACGGAGGGGTGCGGATGGGCGTGTCCAGCACGGACGGGCACGGCAGCACCCTCGGCAGCCGCAGCCCGGGCTGGGCGCCCAATGGCCACGTCACCCTGAGGGACAACAGGCAGAGGGAGCCGTCGGTGGGTGAGTCAGGCCAGCACAACAGGCTTTCCACCTACGACAATGTCCACCAGCAGTTCTCCATGGTGAACTCTGATGACAAACAGAGCGTGGACAGTGCCACCTGGTCCACATCCTCATGCGAAATATCCCTCCCGGAGCACTCCAACTCCTGTCGTTCATCCACCACCACCTGCCCTGAGCAGGACTTTTATGTGGGCAACTTCGAAGACTCTGTGCTGGATGGGCCACCACACGAAGACCTCTCTAACCCAGGTGACTATGAGAACAAAAGTGACAGGAGGAGTGTGGGGGGCCATAGCAGCCGAGCCACCAGCAGCAGCGATAACAGTGAAACGTTTGTGCCCAACAGTACCAACAACCACAGTGCTTTGCACAGCCTGGTGTCCAGCTTGAAGCAAGAAATGGCCAAGCAAAAACTAGAATATGAGACAAGGATAAAAAGGTAAGATGGTTCAGCGCTCTCTCATCTGACTGCTTTTTGCAGAGCAAATCCAAGGTTTTTCTCTCGTGACTTGCACTAGCTGCAGTCATTGCTGTGTCACTCACTAGGCGCTTGCCAATGGGTTTGTCATCTTTCAGTGTTGATGTTACTTCAGTGATACTGTGATCCAGAGGAGTGTTTGTCAGAGCAGTTGTTTGCCATGGTTGTGACATGTTATTCTATTGGTGTCAAAAGTAAAGCCAGAATCTTGTGAGTATCTACATAAAATCTAATTAACAAAATCAGCAGTCTCTCACAGTGCTTCCATTAGCTTATGCCTATTCTCAAGAGAAAGGCAACTGAGTGTCACTTTTCAGTGAAAGCAATATTATAGCATATTCCACTTGTAGTTTTTGGGACTGGGGAGACTGCTAGACTCCTTTGCAGTCCTCATTCCTCTTGAGAAAGTGCAGCATCTGGGAGTACCTCTGCTCATCATCGTGTCTTTGCTCTGTTGCTGAGCCTTTCCTTCAAAGCTCAGACCTGTTAAAAGAGGGCAAGGGAGGGATGTGTCTTTGTCTACAGACTGTGCAGACTCTGCTCATATAGAGCAAGGTTGCTGGGGTGGGTGGTTGTAACGACATAACGAATAACCTCAAAGTCTGGGCTTAGCATTAATTAATGCACTCAGCAGTGCAGAGCTGAATGTGCTCTCTTTGTTATAAAGGTTCTTCAGTCAAGCTGTTTGGGACTTTTTGTTCTCACCTCTTACACAGCAGCTCTATGCACTGGTACCTCTGGCACTGCAAGTGATAGATCACAGCGTGAGAGCTGCTGGCAGCAGCAGCTGCCAGTCAAAGTGCAGCACACGAGTGTTGCAGTCTTTCACCTGCATAGTGGGCAGTGCAGTAACGCAGTTCATGTACAGTTCACTATGTGTGCTGACTGCGTTCAGTGCCACTAACATCATAGGAGGCTTTGGGCTGGAATGGACCTTAAAGATCATCCTGTTGCAACCCCCTGCCATGGGCAGAGACACCTCCCACTAGACCAGATTGCTCAGCCTGGCTTTGAGCACTGCCAGGGATGGGGCATCCACAGCCTCTCTGGGCAACCTGTGCCAGTGCCTCAGCACCATCACAGTAAAAAATTTCTTCCAACCATCTGATCTAAACCTACTCTCTTCCAGTCTGAAGCCATTCCCTGTTGTCCTATCACTACACTTTCTGATGAAGGGTCCCTCTGGCTTCCTTGTAGGCCCCCTTCACATAGTGGAAGGCTACAATGAGATCTCTATACAGCCTTCCCTTCACCAGGCTGAACAGCCTGAACTTTCTCAGCCTGTCTTTGTAGGGGAGGTGCTCCAGTCCTCTTACAACTCCATGGTCCTCCTGTGTACTTGATCCAACAGGTCCATGTCCTTCTTATGCTGAGGGCACCAGAGCTGGACACAGTATTCCTGGTGGGGTCTCACTAGAGCAGAGCAGAGGGGCAGAATCCCCTCCCTCACCCTGCTGCCCACACTTTGGATGCAGCCCAGGATACAACTACCTCTCTGGGCTGTGGGCACACATCACCAACTCCTGTTGAATTTTTCATCAACCATCACTCCCAAGTTCTCAGCAGGGCTTCTATCAGTCTCTTCTCTGCCCAGCCTGTAGGTGTGCCTGGGGTTGTATAACAAAGGTGTAGGACCTCACTTTAGTGAACTTCATGACAGCCGTATTTACAGATACATGCAGGTCCATATTGGCAAATAGGTGCAGCAGGCAGGTCAGCTGGAGAAAGGAGATCAGCAGTGAAGCAAAGGCATTCAGGGCACTATTCTGACCTTACAGGTAACACTGCTGCAACTAGCAGCAGCTGGGTGTCAACACTTCAGGAAGTGAAGGGAATAGTTAGCCTACTCCTGGAGAACTAGATGGAGCTGTTTGCTTCCGTGCCTTTTGGTGTTCAAAGGTGTTTTCTAAATGAGCTACCAAAGAGACAGAGGTATTTTTTTAACAAACTGCCAAAGAGAACCATTCTCCCTGTGAGAACAGTTCATGGATGAAGCCATGGTTTGTAGACATGCTCATCAGAAGTTCAGTCTAAACCTTAGAAATGAAAGGACGTGTATGAATTTGTTGGTGGTGTGCGTTTCTGATTGAGTGAGTGAGGAGTGCTGCTCAGGAGCTCTCTGCTTTTATTTTCTTCATGCAGCCTGGAGCAGAAAAATCTCACCCTGGAGACGGAAATGATGGCCTTGCATGAAGAGCTGGATCAAGAGCGGAAGAAGTTCACAATGGTAGAAATCAAAATGCGTAATGCAGAGCGGGCGAAGGAGGATGCAGAGAAGAGGAATGATATGCTGCAGAAGGAAATGGAGCAGTTTTTCTCTACTTTTGGGGAACTGACAGTGGAGTCTCGCAGACCAGAAAGAGGCAACACCATCTGGATCCAGTGAGCTGTGGAAGCATAGGCTGTGGGACTTGAGGAAGGGCTTGGGGGTATTTTACTGTATCAGGTGGCTGGTCACCTGTCTGAGGCTAGTACTCAACAAAATGTTACAAACTCTTGAAGGAAGAAATCATACATACATTAAGCACTCATATCTACAGTGTGTACTTACCAAGTTATACTCTTTGAATGCTTCATGAGACTACTGTCAAGTGTTACAACTGGATATGTGTATATAAATTTAAAAACCACCTTAGAGCAAGAGATGTATCTGAAGAAATATTTTAATGCAAGTCTTGTATTTAAACTGGTAAATTGAGATGTTGTTGCAATCAAGCTTTATATAAAGGCTTTTCTCCCTTGCACTTAACATAATAAGCTATTTTTGGCATTGTGTTACCATCAGCTTATTTTGTATATCAAATGTTTTTTTTTGTTTTTGTTTTGTTACCCCTTTTGCTGGGGAGTGAAGATAAACAGATATGTTAAGGTAAATGTGTGTATGGTTAGCCATGATTTGCGTCGCTTCCAAACAGACAGCAGGATTGAGAAACTGAAGTATGCCACGGGCAAAATAAAGCAATACTGCTTTCACAGAATTGATGGCCAGGGGACAAAGTTCCATGGCACCCCTATTGTTAAATTACATGGGAGGATATGAAGTCAGCCTAGACTGGGGACAGTGACAGAGGGATAAACAGCTCCTTGTTTGGGAGCAAACATGGGTGACCGAGTAAGAGGTTGGGGAGAGGGGAAAGGGGGACTTAAGGAGGAGTTCATCACATGACCAGAGTTTTTGGTGTACCCTGAAGAAGCCCTGTGTCTGATCACTGCAGTTCAGAGCAGGGATACAAACCAGTTGCTCAGACCATCTTTGCCTCTGACTTACCTCTGCCCTCTGGGTGAAGGTAAGTCCTTCTTGTAGTGCTGGTGAAGGGACACACAGGGAGGTTTAACTGGGAATTCTGGTAACCTTATTGAGCGATGAGTATTAAAAAAATAACAAAAAAAAAGTCCATGGTAGAAGTTACTGGGGCAGCTGGCAACAAACAGTAAATAAGGAAGAAAACATGCCAACATATTCACCACTTGTATTTACAGTGTATATTAGTGAGCTATCACACTGTCTGAATGCTTCAAGAGATCACTGTCAAGTGTTAAAACTGTGAAAGTTCCAGGCTTTCAGCATCACAAAGGGAGCACCTAGAGGGAACAGCCTGGAGTGTCACAGCATGCAGAGTGCCAATGGAAAAGAAACAGCAGAGCCATCCTGTAAATTAATAATTTGTTTGGCATCTTTAAACATAGTAAATATAACCTGTATTTTATACACCATGTTTAGGATGTTTGGTTTTAACTTTGGATTTAGGGCTGCAAGCAGTATTATTAGGGAAGGTTATTGAGATATCTTGGCTTCCCTCTAGTGTCTCTTAAATATATTGCAATTAGTTTTTAATTCCAGCTGAGAAAGAATGATGAAGGTGTCTTCAAAGAATCTCCTTGGTTATAGTATGGATATTAAACAAGTATTAATTGGGTGTGAGAATTACACTGGGAAGCAGACATGAGGTTTTCAATTTCAGAGAAATACAGAGCGTTACATGTGGCACTTGTGGGTGCATTGTTTGTGTGTGGTGAGGTTCAAAGTCCTGTCAGGGCAGCTGTTGTATTGACTGCTGTGAACATGTTCAGTACACCTCCAATCTGTCTGTAAATCAGAAAAAAAGTCAGACAGGGAGAGATCAAGGTATGAATTGGATGTTTCACATCAGTTAACAGCAATCACAACATGTAGCCAGAATGGTGAGAGAAGGAAACAGATTACTATGTTAATTCTGGTTTTTTTAATTGAATGAGTGACCTTGATAACTGATGCAGTAGGCTTCACAATTTTAGCAGTATCTGACATCTGTTGACGTGACATCAAAGCCTCTGAGATAAGTATTTTCTGAACTGGAATTTCTTTTTTTTATACTAGATATACACAGTAGTGAATGCTTCTATCAATCCTTAGGCAGGATTTGTCCTGTGTTAGGCAGGATTTGTCTGTTTGAAGCTTGACTTTGCCTGCATTTGAAGCTTATGTTCATGTTTCAAAAGGTATTTAGTCAGTTCCTCAAAGAACATTCAAATTCCAGTTATATGGCTAAGCACTGACACCCAAATGTCTTGCTTTGCAGTCCAGAACAAGACTTCACCTCACTGTCTTGCACAAATCATCTATGCAGAGGGGGAACTTGAGCAGACACAGCAAACTTAAAAAATATCACTGACAACAGATGTCCATTTCCATCATGATCCATGCAAAGTACTTCACTCCACCTGTTAGACTGCAGCAGCATTTAGGCTGTGGTGAGAAAGTTTGTTTATGTCCTTTAAATGGTCATTTTCATGCTCCATGTTAGTCCTAGTTCTTCAAAAGCATGAAGACCTTGATGTTTCTTATGTTCAGAGTCTAACACTTGTTCCTTCTCAGCTGGATTATACCATTATACCATGAGCTCACAACTCATGTGCTGCTCTGTTCCCTTCAGCATGTCCAGCCTGTGTGTGAAGTGACCTGCTGGGGAGGGCATGCTGATGGAGCCAAGTGGCCAGAAGATAAAACCACACTCCCTCTCATTCAGTGCAGTGGAAAGGGGCAAGATTTATTCACAAGATTAAGGATAATGCAGACTGAGCCCGAAGGCTGAGACAAAAAAAACTATAAGGATTTAATACAGTGCATTTGTAGATTAATGTCTCTCATTAAGGCAGTTTTTAGGATTCTTAACTGCTGAGGTGCTGTATGTAACTGAGACAACTGGTTTTATCACCAGTTTGTGTAATGAAACAAGTCATTTCAGGCCAAGCTAACAGTGTTAGCTGCTGAAAGAGAGCACTAAGTTTCAAGTATCAATTAAAATGAAGTTAATAAATATGCTTTCAGCTCTTTCTCACAGGTCTGTGAGCTCCCCAATAGTCTGTTGTATGAGTTCAGTAGCCAGTTCCAAGCTGAGAATGGCAGAATAGCTCAACTCTTCTAGCACATTGTCCCTCTGCCTCATGCACAGTTCATGAGAGACAAGGCTTTTACAATTAATCAGCACAGATGGTGGGGAAAAAAAAATCTCTTGAGTTGATGACCTTCTGCTTCAATCCCAAGGTTCACATTGCATCCAAAAGCATAATTTTGGGACACAAAAGCAGGCTATAGTTGAGGCACAGAGAGTAAGAGACTGATGCACACTTCCCACTGTTAATCTCATCTCTGACCACATCATGGGAGCACTGGGATGGGTGTTCATACTGTTATGTGCCTTTGCACAGCAGACTGGAGAGGTGGCCCACAACTCTTGTGTGTTAGATGCTGGTGTTCTACTTCGAAAAGCTTTGTCTCCCTTTCTGTTTGTGGGAATCCTGCTACACATTTGGAGTATGCTCTGGTGCAGCAGAATAAATGAAGTTACTACACATTTTTGCCACATGTTGTTATTTTAGCATCTCAAACTCACCTACTCGGCATCAGTTTCCCAAACACAAAGATTATAAATAAAATACCATGTGAAGGGAAACGCAAAATTGGTGTTAGGTTTCTATAAGAACAAAGAGGAAAGGAGCTTGCTGATATTATTTCTCTTAAGCAGTATTTCATCTAGTAGTTAAAGTGCTGGTCCAGGATTTTTTGAGAAATACAATTTCCTAAAAAACCCTAATATTTAAGAAATATTTATTGTGTAGCATCCTTAGTGGGGTGGAATAGAGGCAGGGTAAGGAAAAAATGAGTAAGCAGGTACAGTGATTTGCACATTTTGACAACCCAGTCAAAAGAGTGAGTTGCGTGCAGCTGCTCTACATTTTAAGACTTCGTGGATGAGTGAAACTCCTAATTAATTTCCTTTCTCACTCCTGACTCCCTCTGGAGTCTGTCCATTGAAGAGGAGAGTGCAGACTGTGCCCCTGCCAAATCTGCAAGGAAGTAGAGGAGATGGAAAGGGGAGACGGGCAAATAGAAATTAACACATACTTATGATGTGGGCATGTAAAAATAGAGGAAACAGATGGGAGAGATGAGGAAAACAAGGAAGTTAATATACCTGAAATTGCCATGTGTAGGTGGTAGTAATCTGCCCTCAGTTAGGAGCATTCTTTCTGAGAGCTTGTCTCTACAAATGGGTTATGCAGTTAACGTTGCGTTATTCTTTCAGAGCTTTTTTGGCTCTACATTGCTTTGTGGGCTGCCAGCAGGAGCTGGCTCAGCCGTTCCACGCTACCTGCCTTGCTTTAGTCAGTCCTGCGTGCCAGCAGCGTGAGCTCCTGCGGGGAAGCCCCCAGCGGAGCCGCTGCTGTGGGAGTGCCGGGAAGGAGGGAGCCCCGAAGGCCGGGCAGTTCCCGCGGGCTGCCTGCGCTCACTCCGCGAACTGCTGATGTTCCTGCACGGCCGTGCGGCATCTCTGGAGCGGCGCTGCTCAGGAAATTAAACTCGTGCGGCAGATGCCCCGCTGATGCAAATTGCCGTGGCTCTGCAGAGGTTCGGGAAGCGGTGGGAGACACTGAGAGCTTTCCCTGCCAGGCTTTTAGAAGCTGTCATAATGTCTGTAATTACAATTAGCGTTAGTGATCTAGTTTTATTAGAAAAAGGCTTGTCAGCAATAAAACAGGTTTCTTTAGTATGCCAGTAATAATGGAGAGTGCAAAAAAATTTTTGAGGCCAGAAACATGATCGTGATGCAAATACATTCCTTGCTTTTCCCCAGAGGGATCCAGGATAATGAGCTTTATATGCAAGACAATTCCACTTTTGAATCTTATAAATGCAAGAACGGAAAACCCTTTGTACCTCTGCATATTGCTCTCTTCATGAGAAAGGGGTTTAAAGTGATGAATGTTCAGTAAGACTTTGTGTTTAAAATACTATTATGAGCATGGCTGCAATTTTTTAAATGTGTGGTATTTAGGAGGTGACTTGGCTTGGGACCAAAATAGGTAATTTTGAGCACCAGTATTTTCTCTGTTGTTCATGTGATAAAGGTGCAATCTAGATTTTTTGACCTTAAAGTTAACATTTGCTGAAATATAGTCCACAGTAAAATAGTGGTGATTGTTGTATGTAGCACTACTTGCAAATCAGTTTCCTAAACTGTAACAAAAAACTTTCTCAAAATCTTCAGCATTGCTGCGCTATGCCAGTAACTGGTATTTTTGATTGCACGTGCTGTGTATCAGAATGATTGACAAAATGTGGATTTTGGCAGAGCAGGATAACAAATGTCGTGCTATTCCCACTTTTAACCTAGACTGAGCACTCTGGTGAGGTTTTGCTTAATTTCATCTTGCAGATGTGTGCCTTGTGTAACAGTGAGACCTCACTCTGAGAATAATTTTTGTGTGGAAAAAGTTACAAATTCACACCTCCCTCATTCCATAGGAGTTCCCATGAGTAGACATGCCTTAATACAAATAGGCATGTGGCTAATGGATATATTTGTATAGTTTAACGGTATTAATACTGAGTGTATAACAATTTACTTAATTTATATTCTTCTGTCTGACTGGAGGGACCTACATCAAAGGAGGCTGAAATGGAAAGTAAGCAGGGTATGAACCACGGCAGAAATGAAGCATCTCTGGAGGCAATTCCGAAGGCCATTAAGAGAACAGTTCATGAACTATTAATGTATTTCTGTGCTGCCAGCTAGGCCTGTTTTTCCCAAGGCCCAAAAGCACACTAAGCTATTAAAAACCTTGCCTAACAAGGAAAGAGGTGGAGACCTGCTAGTATCTATTCAGGAGGATATGCTGAGTAAAGATGGACAGCTTTGGATGCCCTGCAGCCACTGGGGCCTGGGTGCATTTGCAGTAGTTTGCAGGACCAGGCACACATCCCAGTTGGGGTTCTCAGTCCCCAGTCCAGCCAATATGCCCAAGTGGCATCTATTTTAGGAGTAGGTGTTGAGAAGAACTTTCTTCTTCTCTGTGAATTCTGTGTTCTTCTGTATTGATCACACACACGTTAGAGGTGTGTGGTGCTGTGGATTAATGGTGTGACAGGTTTTTGTTCCCTGACAGTTTCTGGGCAATTTTTAAGAAAATGTAAACAAATTACTTGTGTTCTACTCCTCTACTATTCAAATTCTACTGTCAAGGCAAACTGGAAGAAAGAAGGGGGAAAAAAAAGAAAACGCAGCTACAGTTGTGGTTTGTTTAAACCTTATAATCTTTGTTTCTTTGCTTAAACCTTATAATCTCAGTGGACCTGTATAAACCCTATTCTTCGCAAACTTGTGATTCCAGTGCACTGAAGGATGCCTCAGGCAAGCCTTGCTCTCTGCTACTTTAGTTATGCATTGCAATACTTAATAATAAACCTTGTTTTACTGTGGGGAGCCAAATCCATCACACCTCAGCAAAGGCAATTACAAATGCAGGTTACCAGGAGACTAATGTCCACCCTGATGAACACAAATCAACAGGCCTGTCACAAAAACATTGATTTTCTACTTAGGAATTTAAAAATTTCTAAGTAGTCAGTTGTGAATGTTAGGTATAATTTTGCATTGATTTTGATATGAAATAGAAGAGAGGTAGATAGTTAACAGGTGTGTGCTGAACACATTAAAAGAGGTCAGCAGAATTACTTTGATTTAGCCTGAGAAGCTGTAGTTGAATCAGTGACCCACCTGAGAACAGCAATAATGCATCACCTTTGTGTGATGGCTGACAATGAGGGTGGTGATGTTTAACTGAAAGTCTGTGGTACTACAGAAATACAAATCTGCTGCTGTCCTCTATAGAGTCTCCTCTAAATCATGCATAGCCTAATTAAAAGCCTTTGAGACTTAGTAAAGACTGGAATTTGGGATCAAATGTGGCCTTCTATCAACAGAAGATGGCAACCAGAAACTGCTTGTCCAAGTTCCAGAAAACTGGCCACAATCTTGACGACTTACTGGTTGTTCAGTGATTAATCTTTGGGCATCTACTCTGTTGGATTTATGTCCTTCTTCCTGATCCACTTTTGCTGAACTCTTAACGCTGAAGCACCGCTTAACAGTGAATATTCCCTAAGTTCTGATTAATGCACAGGATGTGTGAGATGGGGACGCAGTCAGAAGGCAAGAAAGATGTCATCCTGCTAGAAGCAATGTAGCCACAAACCCCTGTTCATAGAACTGCAAAGGCTTTCAGGTGGATTATCCTGCCCTCTGTGTGTACAGACACGCTGTCACAACCATGACAGTGCTGTGCAGACAGAATGTCTTCATTTTTGCAGACTGTTCAGTGCTGAATTGGCTGGTGTGGTGAAGGAGGAGGTGCCAGTGGATCACAGGAGCTTGTAGATCAAGTAGTAAAACCAAGAGCTCCCTAATTCAGAGGGTGACTGCCCAGGAATTTAGAGATAAATGGAAAACTCTGCACCCCATCTTTTTTTTTCTTCTTTGTGGATATGGAGAGGCAACTGAAAGGCAATAAAGTGAAAGAAAGATACGAATGTATATTAAGACCAGAGTGTCTGAGATGATACAGTATTGGGAAATTTCTGTGTGCTGAGTACTGTGGTCTGCTAAAACAAGCCCTTTAAATGCTTCTTGGAAGATAGCTCCAGCCCTAGGTGCCTACAGGATTGGCCCAGGACAACAAAACCCAGATGATGGCTGAATAATTGCCCAGGAATGCAGAGAGGAATCAGGTAAACAATGGACTGTGTCTCTTTGTCCAGAGGCTGTGAAGTGACACCAAGGAAGTGAATGTCAGGGAAGGTTTCTTCCTACCTTGGGAATGCGTGTTGTGCTTGATCACACAGCCGAACTTTCTTCTGATGGGATGTGCCTGGCAAGGACAAGTTCCATCTTAAAGGTAGACTTGAAGATGTCTCCTGCTCCTGATAATTGTTTTGGCTACAGAGGAGGAGCCAAAAAGATCTGTGAAACTTGATGGCACTCATGGCAGTGACCATTTCTACCCTTATAAAATTTCCTCTTGGGCAATTGTAAATATCTTTAATATCTTTCCCCACAGGGTCCTAATAGCCATTGCTGAAGTCTTCCTGGTCTTTTCACCTACTAACTCAGTTTATTCCTAAGGTTTTCTGTGGACCACTAACAACTTAGACCACATAGCAGAAAATACTAGCAGAAGGAAAGCAGTCACAGAGTAAACCTTCAAACATAGGTAGCTGTGATCCCAATCCAGGAACTGTGTGTGTGGATAAATCCCGAAGCCTTGAGCTTTTTATATGTATATATATTTTAGGAAGGATTGACCAACTCTATTGAAATTACATGAGCTTATTATCAGGCCAAGAATCACCTAAAAAAACCCAACAAAAGAAGCAAAAACAAATCACAACACCAGAACCTGCATCTATCTTTAAATGCTTTCTCGCATGCAATTCAAGTGTTTGATGCTAACACTGAATGCCATTACTTGGCACATAAAACTTGTTAAATGTGTGAATTACTTGTTTTTTAAACTGATGTAGTGGAAGGAAAGGCTGGTCTCATCCTCTGCACTCTCAGTGAGAATTGTGCTTTCAGAATAACTGTGAAGGATGGCAATGGTTTCAAGCTTTAAGGACTTCTGTAGAGGAGGAGTAGATAAATACACAGTGATATATAAACAGATAGTACTCCATCTGTATCTGAAAAGGTAAGTGAGATTTCCTGAGACACATAAAACATGGCATTTTATTTTGTCCTGTTTGACTCTAGTAGCCACAGCATTTCTTTCTTGTGACCATCTATTACTCAGAAGCTAAGGTTGTCTGCAGCAGCCAAAATAACATAAATTATATTACCAGTGAGGCAGTTCCTCTGAATACTGACACAAAAAAGAAAACCCTCACAGCTTCCAATGCACTTTGAGGGATCATTTTTGGTAGCAAGGGTCTTGCCATGGGCTCTGTGCCTCTCCCTCCAGGGCTTCAGTCAGTGCTTACACACGTATTCTTGGAGTGTTCTGTTGGTTCTTTTAGATCAGTGCTGTATATAGGATATATATATATTAATATAGAATATTAAGTTTTTCTGGAGCTACTGCAGTCTATAAATATTCAAGTGTCTGCTGCCAGTTTTGTGGATGTGAGACTCACATTGCACTAATGGAAATTATAAATTCAATCACAAATGAGGAGGACTTTTGAGAGACACTAAGTGCACTGAAGTATTAGACATCTAACAAGTAAAAAATCCTAATAAGAAGAAAAAAAATGTGGCTTTTCAGTTAAACTTCACAGCTAGTTCTACAAATATTCTTTCTCTGCACCAGAATCTCTAACTCTGAAAGTTCTCCAAAAAAAAAACCAAAAAACCAAAATAAACCAAAAAGGAAAAATACTGCATTTTATATGTTTTATGAAATGTGATTATTTAGTATCATGTATGTGCCACTGTGTGTTCAGAGAAAGGGATGTTGCTTGCATGATTTCTTCAATCTCTCTGGAAAGCCAGGCAGTCCTCCTCTGTGTCCTACTTGGAAAAGAAAAATGGGGTGGAGCCTGGTGTAGGAGAGTTTGCCATGGAAGGACTGATCCATTCTTCAGCATTCTCTACTGGAAAATCCAATGCATTTTCAATCTCTCTTACCCAGATTTAAATGTGTAGCCACTTTATTCTTAATATTCTCTTGTCTCCTTGTGCATTTCAGTGATTAGGAGAGATGGGATTCAGCCATATTCCTGCCTTATTACCTGTGCCAAGAGGTTTTCAGCATCAGTGCAAATGCTTTTGAAAGGGATTTCATTCTGCTAGCTATCAAGTGTTGCAGTAGGTGCTTCAAATGCAGCGTTGCATAACAGTGTGACTTGTTCAGAAAGCACATTGTAATGTGGGTTTTTAATCTGGGTACCAGTATCAGTGAAGGATAACAACAATTTCCACACTGTGTAGCTTCCTGAGACTACAGCACAGGTTCCATTTAGCACAGCACAGCTCACATGCCAGTGAAGTTCAGAGCTGTTAATTACAAATTTATTGAAGGTTTGTATGAGTGCATGTGAGCACGTCTGATAAAGCCTACATCTAATCCTGACTTGATGGGTGCTGATCACAGACACTTCACGATTGCCATGCTGGCACAGGAGTTTAGGAAGCACATTGCTATTTAGAAATAATTCCAGGATATCCTGAGCAGCATTAGGGATCTGCTGGGCAGCCAGAGAAGGATTACTGTTTTTATATATTGAAGATTCTCCAGTTTAATCTGTTGGGCTTTTTTAATGGAAGACAGGAACTGGGAAATTCCATTTCTTGAATACATGTAACCCCTTTGTTATTAAAAAAGTGGAAAATAACTTCTGATTATTTTCAAATCCAGAAAGTGTTTCCTTCCCCTGCCATGTATTAGAGCGTAGTGGGCAACAATAATCACATTTATCAAATTCATTGGAAAACATCAAGTGCCTCTTAGCCGTTGTCATTCAAAAGGCATGCCACATTGCAAAATTCCAGGTGTCCACCATCTGTGAAAAGTCAAGTAATGAGTTAAGTTTGGAATTACTAGAGCTTTTGTATTGACCACCTCTTTTTATGTCCATGTTAATTTTGTATCTTTCCTTTTGTTTCAACACTTGGCAATCTGATATGCTTTTCCTATGCAAAAAAT
This sequence comes from Chloebia gouldiae, assembly GCA_003676055.1. Taxonomy (NCBI): domain Eukaryota; kingdom Metazoa; phylum Chordata; class Aves; order Passeriformes; family Passeridae; genus Chloebia; species Chloebia gouldiae. The sequence continues at coordinate 6,665,675 of QUSF01000025.1, forward strand.
AATTACTGGATTGTAACAATATGAAGACATTGCAGGTTCTTCTACTTCATTTTGCAGGAAGTTTTCCATTAAATTATGTTACAGCTCCTATCATCAAAAGGGTGTTGAGAGCTCTGTACTGATGCCAACAGTTTTCATAAAGTGTTAATTCCAGAAAGAAGAGTTCAGTACAAAATGCCATGAAGAACACCTTCCTTGAGTTGCTGCAAAAGCACTCATAGGGAAGGTGTTTACTGCTCAGCTCTGAGATTCACCCACTGAACTATGAGTAGAAAATACTGCTTTTTGTTTGCTTGTTTGTTCAGAAGAAAGGAAATTGTGTTTGCTGTTACAACATCTAGCAATGGCTGCCATGTGAACTAAAATTTGAAGCTTCTCAAATGGAAATGAGAATTGCAATCCCAAACTGAGCCCCTGCAGCTAAATCTTTTTGATGTGTTCATTAATTAATTACCCATAGCTGAAGGAGATTAGAGCAGAGTTCAAAGCCGAGAAATATGGAAAGGAAAATACTGTATTAGACAAGAAAATTAACTGAAAAAGTCTAGTTGAGTTTATTAGGGTCTTGCTCTTTAGGAAAGTTTCACCAGCCATTCTAGTGAAGATTTAGTTTCACTAGAGTTCCAGCTCTAGAAATTGTTGGGATCTCAGATGTTTGTGTATTGTGCCTTTCAAAATATGTGCTGCCACAGCTAATTTAGTACAGCCTCCTGGAATTTATTTATAGCCAATCATATTTTTTTGGGGTTGGGGTGGACTGAAGAAGGCCGGGAGCTTGTCATTCTTTCTGGAGTTTCTGGATGTGTAAAGCTGTTGTGATGCATCTAACCTAAGCCTGAAGATAACAAAATATTACTTAAAGTTAATTTTCTTTGTAATCTATAAAACCAGGCACAGACCCCAGGCTTCTAAAATAAGTTTACAGGTTAAGTAATTTTCGTCTGTAATTTCTGGTAACTGCACGTGAAGCAGAATTATACAGAGGAAAGATGGATTACAGTAAAAACCTCACAACTCAGCCTTTTATTATATGATTTTGCCAAACAAAGGAAAATTAAGCATGGAAAACTAGCAGTGAAGCTGCAGACAATGAAGTGGTTTGCAAAGATGTATAGTGGTTTTACTGAATAATCACATTGGGCTGAAACCAGCAGCCAAACAATGAAAACTTAAAATCAGATTTCCTCACTGTGGGGCGGGCAGTGAGTTCGTTAAGCTACAGGATTCATTAAAGATAGTTTTACAATGCAAAGGATACAAATCCCACATACTCTAGCCTCTCTTCTAAATAAAGGGCATTGGCCTATGCCTGCACTTATTGAATTCACGTGAAATACTTTAACTTCAGCTGTGGAATTTCCCAGTCTCCTCTTCCCCAAGTCAAGAAGGGGTTGAAGTGGTACAACAGGTGACTTTTCTCCCTTCTTTGTCTCCTGTGACACTGTGTTTCCTTAAGTTCTATAATTAATTAAGCATTGAAAGCAGGAGTATGTTGGCTTGAAATGCAGTGCAAGAAACCCTCTTACTTCCTTATGAGTGTGTTTCCTGCAAGATTAAAAATGCTGTGACTTACAAAACTTCCAGAGAGGAATCCCATAAGGTAGAATTAAACAGGAAGATGTTCTAGGGTGTTCCCTGCTATAATGAAAAGCTGAGTAAATACTTGATTAGAATTCTGAAACCACTGGAATTAGAATGTAGGGTGTTAGGGGTTTTTTTAAGGGAGAGTTAATTTCTCACTTAGTGAGAAATCACCTAGAAGAGACTAATGGAAGCTAAACGGATTGAGACTACTTGTGAAAGAAGATTGTGTCAGCCAGGACTGAGAGGTGGAAATGCTGTTTGACCAGAAATCCCTTCCCTCCTGCTTGAGGAAAGGTAAATATAGACTGGAGACAGGTGTGGAATGGAATATGGCTCTGGGTCTTGGAGGGGAAGAGCAGATTAATGTTCCAATAGAACAACAGACATGGCAGGTGCAGGTTGGTGCTGCTGCAGGGCTCCCGCTCTGTGCACTTTTAAAGGTGGTTGGTGCTTCCAGACATGCTGGAGGAGAGAATTATGTCCTTAAAAGCTTTGACAATACAGTTTGAAAAGTAGCCTGGGAGTGGGGCATAAAGATAGAGAAATAGTACTGAGGACCACATCACTAGTGAGGTAATTGTACCTGCCACTTCAGAGTAGATTGAAAAGCCACCTCAGGGAGAAGAAATTGAGGCCAGGGCCATGGGTGAGCTGCTTTATCCTTGCAGATAATGGATGTGGATATCAAAAAGCTGAACCAACTGCCTGGGATCTGAATAAAGTTTTAAAGTATATATAAAGTATATATATATATATAAATATATACACATCTATATACATAAAATATAATATATATACACATATGCATATGTACACACATGGCTTGTATAACTTCTTAAGAAACAAGTCTTCTGAAGTAACTGAGATGTGTTTCAAGGAGCCGAGATTGAAACTTTGCACATATGTCTAAGAGCTGTGTGTTACTTCTTTATCACTTCTATGCTAGCAGAGAAAAGATTTCTCAATTACCCATTTTTTCCTAGCCTTTTTAGCAAAGACTCTCTAAAGAGTGGAAGTGTAGCTTTTTTCTCCTTTGATTATTTGCCATGGAATTCAATTTTACAGTAGTTGCAAGCACATCTTAATTTAGGATTTGTAGGGGAAAAAATGCAAAGGAGTAGTTTCTAACTCATAATGTGCTGCTTACTGACAACATACTAATGATTCTGCAAGCAAATCAATTTCCCCTACCTGTTCTATTTTTGAGTGTGTGTCCATTCAGCAGCTGGAATTTATGGCTGAATATGGCAGCAGTACAATATAATATTTTCAGGTTAAGAAAGTTACATTTATTAGCTTTTTTGATGGAAATAAAATAAAAAACTTTGACCAAGCTCCATCTTATAAGCTGTGCTATGATAGAGCTAACTCAGAAGATGTCAGAGCTTTCTCTTGAAACTATCTAAATATTCAGAAAAATAAATAAGTGTTTCGTTTGTCTGGGACGTGTTTTCCAGTCTAGAGTGTAGAAACCATTAACTCAGGGCTCCTACAGCATCCCTAAAGTGCCACAGGATGGCAGCCTTTCAGAGCAGTGCATTGTTATCCTGTGGAAAATCCTCTAATTCATCTTCTGCCTGAAAATTGATGAGCGTTCTGATGTACTTCTTTGTCACAAAAACCACTGCCCAGCTGTATCATATTGTGTTTTGTCTGGATGGTCACAGAGCTTAAAAGGTTGTTCTCTGTGGTGCAGTCTGCATTTTAAGCCTGAAAATGAGGTTAAAAACCAGGGGCAATCAAATATGGGTGTGGAATTCTAGTGTTTTTGTCTTTAACCTATACTGTGCTTAACAGAGTCTGGAGGGTTAATCTCTTTTTCCTCTTGCATGTGATGGGTTGCTTTGCTTTGTCACTCATATCCTTCAAATACTTTCAATGACATTTTGTTTAAGGAGAGATTGCAACCTTATAAAGTACTTTGAATAAAGACAGCTGCTATTGTGGGTGGTATAGAAAAAGCAGTTGTTACTACTGATTGTTGCAAAAGAGATTTCTGCACATGTGCAGGTCTCTAAGATTAGCAGAGACAGTGAAGGAATTGTGTTCAGATGGAGCTGACTGTCTCCATAAACTCTGCAGGACTGTGTGATCTCAACATTTATACAACTGTAATACTCATATAAAGAATTAATCAGTTCCACACAAGTTTGCAACTGTGTTCACAGGACAAAAATTGAAAACTTTTTAAAAAATCTTGATCTAAGATTCCTTAGTACTTGATTGTGATGTCAGACAACAGCTTTGAGGTTACATTGGAATTGATGATTGCATCAATTGTGAAAATTCAGTCCTTACGAAATGAAAACAATAGATACTTCCACATAAATCAACAGAAGTACCAGGAATTGAATTCTTTTGTGAAGCAGCTGTGTGGGTTGCATCAAAAAATGCGAGAGCAGCAGATTGAGAGAGGTAATTCTGCCCCCCTACCCCACTCTTGTGAGACCCCACCTGGAGTGCTGCATTCAGCAGGTCTAGATTAGATAATAGAAATAAATGTGTTAGGAGGGTGGGAAGGAACTGGCACAGGTTGCCCAGAGAAGCTGTGGATTCCCCATCCTTGGAAATGTTCACAAACAGATTTGATGGGACTCTGAGCAACCTGGTCTAATGGAAGGTGTCTCTGCCTATGGAAATGGATTATCTTTAAGGTTCCTTCCAACCCAAACCATTTTGTGATTTTATAGTGGACCCAAGCCTCATTTCTGGGCATCAAGGCACATCAATCTTGTAATTCCCAAAGTCATTTTGTACATATTTTGTCTCCTGAATAGACAGCAGTCTTAAAAACAAACCTGTTTTTTTTTTTTTTACCCTGTTATAGGGCATGACAGAATATTGCCAGCTGCCTAAATTTGTTCCAGCAGGGCATCATCCTGTTGAGTAAAGCTTCCTTCAGAGGCCCATCTTGAGCACCTCAACATGAGTGTGCAGGGCAATGTAATGAACCCGTGTGTATTCAGCAGGAACTTGCTGCCCACAGCCAACCTCTCTGTGGTGGAACCTGCTTGCCATGGACTCTAAAATAAGGTAATTATTTATGTTAATGGGGATCAAAGGAGAAATGGGGCCAAATCCACATCTGTAATATATAAAGTTTTCTTGGGCTTCATGGGATTATTTGGACTGAGCTACTCTTAAGCACAATTCATGAACCAAAGTGTCAGTTTGCTTTGGTGCACCAAAGGGTGCAGATCTTACTTAGAGCAAGCATACTCTGCAGGCTTAGACTAGCAGTCATAAAATCAATGTCTAGGTTCACAAACAACCAATGCTTTATTAAAATAAGACATGAAAAATTAAACAATCTGAGAATTTTTCCCATTATTAACATTTTCTGTGAAGAAACTCTCAAAAAGAGATGACTGCTTTTATTCTTTGCCAATTCAGTTATGCTAATTTTAGATGTAATATCTTACTGTTATGACTGCTATCTGTGTTAGGATGTGTTTCTTTCTATACTTTCCTTTGGTATTTGTTCTCAAGAGGTCTGCAGTTTGAAGAAAAAATGCAGTAAAACATTCATAGGCTGCAATGGAATTGGGGCAGTACACTTGTAGTTCTTGATTCAGTTTTGAGGAGACATGGTAACCAAAGCTGGGCAAATGGTTCAAATAGACTAAGAAAACTCCTAAGAAATCTCAATATTTAACCAAAATAAGGGGTTCTCTCAGATATTCTGAGGGGTGGATATTTCTGGCCCAAACTTCCCCCAGCTACTGCCACATAAATCCAGGTGCTGCATTCCCTAGAAGCACTGATTGTATGGTAGGAATAGGATCATTTTTTACATAACTGAATTGGTTCTTTCCAAGCAGGTTAGATACATTTTGAATTACTATTTCAGCTCTTTGCTTACACAATCAAGAGAAGGAAAAAATGAGTCATCTCATTTTGAGAGCTTCTTCACAGGAGGAAAAATTCTGTCCTAATATATATATTATCCTCTGTGGACAGGCAAAAGAAAAAGAGGAGTGATAGAAGGATTCAGTGGCTGTGATTGTTTCATAATGTGAAGGAGCTTGAAGAGAGCATATGAGAAATGCCAGGAAGGTACTGTCAGAATCACTGTTTTCCTTTGCCCATTTCTAAAGAATTTCATGTAATGATGGGTGACACAATTTATCCTATGAGGTAATACCAAGTTACAGTCTATCCTACAAGTTAATATCAAGTTGGTTTCCCCACCCCCACCCCAGTGAGTGATTATATAAAACCTCAGTACAGTACTCCCCAGTCTCCTAAGAAGTGCAGAGTAAGTGGATATTTGATTACTTTGAGAGATTTCCTGGTATGTGTATTGTGAGAAACCTAAAATAGTAGAGATTGAGTGCTCCAAGGAGTCAGATAAACAAGTATTGATATTCATCTAATTTAGGTTTAAATAAAAAGGTAATCACATATTTCTCATTTACTTTAAGAAAATAACTAATATAAGTAAATTGATAAATAGCTCTCTATTTTTTATTAGTGGAATTTTTGTCTTTGTTTTAGACCATTCTCTTCAAATCTTAAATTCCTCACAGGGCAGTAGTTCCCTGTTTCCCTTTTGAGAGCTTGGAATTGCAGGGAGATGCCACTGTCTGATTTAGGGTTGAGTTGTAGGTATTAGCCTGCTGCAATTTGTAAGTAACCTGTATATATAAGTATAATGATACCTGTTAGGCAGAAACTGGAGAACCCAAGTTATTTCTTGCCACTGTGTGGAGAAAAAAAGGAACCCCAAATGCAGCCTTTTAGTTCTGGAGATATTATCCATAGCATTACAAGTGGACTATAATTAGCCTATTAAAAATAATTCTGACGGACACATAGAAATTAATGAATTTAAGTGAACTTTAAATTAATCTCTGCACAAGAATATCACTTTCAAAAACTCTTAATAGTGATGCAGATATTTTGCCTTTTCTGAGTTGGGTTTTAGTCAGCAGCATAAACAAATGAGTACCAACTCTGTTCTTGGGCAGGACTTTATGTGGTCAGTAGCTGCACTGCCATTCAGTTTCAAGCAATTGACTAGCAGAGACTGTGTGTATTTTTTTTTTCCCCTGTTCACATTAAGAAAAAAACTCCACCATGCTTCCATTCCCAGTGGAGAATTTATCTACATCTGTCGCTGTCTACTAATATACAGCCAATTCTTCCTTAACATTAGCTTCACTAGAGACATCTCCAGTGTCAAATATACAACTGTAGCCAATTCTAGAAAAGCAATTTGTATAGGCGATCATTCTCCCTGAGCTTAACTTGCACCTTAATTAACTGTGTGTCTGTCCATAGCTCAGTGTAGTCCTGCTCTTTGACAGAGCATGAAGTGCTACAGTGCTAGAAATAAATAATGCACGCTAATGCACAAAGCCAGCTAATGCTTATGGGACTCCAAAAATATTTTAAAATCACCAGTTGTATTGTGCACTATGTTTTCTAGAGCTTGGACAGCATTATGGTTTCTGCTTCTTGAAGAAGGCAGCAAATCAAGGTACATTTTCAGTCCTTACTTTCTTCCCTTTGTTCTTCTCAGCTCTTGTAGGTGCTTTTTGCTAGTAGCTCATGGTAGCAGGTAAGAGTTTCTGTGTACATCCTGTAGGATCACCTATTGCCTAGTTATGCTGATTTTTGTTCCAAAGAATGCCTTACTGGCTTCATGCTACCTGAGCAGAACGCAGAATTTTTAAGGTTACTTAATTAATTTGGTATCATTGTTTTTTTTTAGGCTTCAGTGAAAAGCCAAAACACCAAGCAGGCTGCAAATTGCCACCTGGTGTTTCTGTGCAGGCACATCGTGGCGAAGCATGGACAACACACCAGGTTCAGAATAATAAATTACCGACGGTCCTATTTCAATTGTGTGAGTCTTGGACTTTTGTAGGATTATTTTGTGAAAAATTTCTATTTTGTATTAGTAAGATTTATGGTTGCCTTATCTTCCCTCAAAAAAAAAAAAAAAAGGTTTTCTTATAGCTTGCATTTTCATTCTAAATGATCCTAAAATAATTAGTTTTACTAAAATAACACAATTTGTTTTGAAGACCTTGTCAACAAAATCTACTAAAAACATGGATCTAATAGCCCACAGAATTTAGGTTTTTTAATTGTACCCTGTTTATACATAATAAAATTATTTTTCCTTAAACATTTCAGACATCTATAATTTTAAAAATAATTATTTCTATTCTTACTTATTGAAGGTAATAGAAATGATAGTTTAAGTGGAAACCAAACTAAATCCCCCACATTCAGAGTCATAATTTTGTAGTATACTTATTTCAGGAGGTTGAGTTAAGCTGGGTCATTTAGGGGGGAATTCAAGTGCCAGAGATGGAAGGGATTTCCTATTCAAACCTTTAAGGGACTGCCTGGTTTTACTGACAGGCAGATGTTCACAAAACAGTATTTTCTGTAAAACGTTTCTCTCTGTGTGCAGTGTTTTTTTAGTGTAATTGTTGTCTTATTTTAGAGGCAGTGCAGCAGTTAATGTAGTCAGGCCCCAACAGCAATGTTCTGTTATGCCAATGTAATTCTGCAAAATTCACATGCAATAGCATTAGTCTTATTCTGAGATGTGTTTATTTTTAATCCCTGCTATTATCCCTGAATTTTCGGGTTTCCAGGCTGCTTATCAGTTTTCTTAGACTGGTCTTGGGAATCTCCAGGTTTTGAAAGAAGTCGGTCACATAATCTGCCTTTTTTATCCTGCTTAGTTAGTGATTTAAATGCAGAAAGAGAACTGCTTACACTGAGCCACCACAAATACAATAAATAATTAAAAAAAAAAAAAACAGAGATAATCATGTGCTAGCAAAATTCACCAAGAATCTTGCATCCTGCTATTTGGGTAGGTTTGTAACTACAACTCTCTTTTTGATTTTTATTATTCCCAGGATAAAGTTGGAGCAAAGAGATCTTTCTTGCAGCAATGTGTACTTGCCTTGTATGTGCATTAGTAAATAAGTGTGAGCACTCATTCTTGTATCAGTAGTTATTTGCATGCACACTTGTCAGACAAAAGTGCCTTCTGTGGTGTGTGTAACACCAAGCACTCTGTCCTTGGGGCTGACCTCTCGAAGTAGGCTGGTTATGAACGTGGGGCTGGATACAGCAAGGGTGAATCAATTAGGGCTTCCCCTGTCTAATCCTGCACATAAGTAGTAGGGCTGAATGAAGCAACTCCCATGTCATCCACTGGTGTTAAGATTTCTGAGTCTTATGCCTCCACCCACTACAGGCAGTAGTGTGAGGGATTTTGCTGCTCCTGGGAGAATTTGTATATAACTGGCTGTAAATCCCTCTGGCAAAATCAGTTTGGGCAGAGTTGAAGTTAAATGAGAACTTCTTGGTGATAATGCATTTATTAAAAGCTTGCTTTAACAATTTGTTCAAATAAATACTTACTGTTGAGCATGAAGACTAACCAAAAAAACCCAAACCCCAAACATTTGCTGCTCACCCATGAAACAATGAATTTTAGTTCAAAGTTCTAGGTGGATCTGCTTCTGTTGGCTGTACTCCCTGTTCCCTGTACAAGGCTTTTGCACTCAAAAAATGGAAATGGCAATGTGCCATACACCACATACTAAAATTGCACTGTTATAAAAGCAAGGGAAAAAGCACTTTGCAGTATTTTCACTTATCATTTAGGGCCAGCTGGCAGTGTGGGATTGGAAAGGCTATTGGTTAGTCTTTTATATTTGGTCTTGCTAGCTGTGAGATAAATAATAGGTCTGTCTTCCCTGACACCTTTTATCCAGGATCTTGAACTGTTTCTACTCTGCCTGTGGATGGGAAGGGTTTAATTACATAGGCCCTTTGCAGGTGTTGTACTCCACAGGCTTGTTTTATGCAGTTTCTTTACATGACTGTGCTGATATGCACACAGGTGCTGGTGCCAGTGAATCTGTGGAATGCTGCTTGCAGTGTGCACCCGTTCCACTGATCATAATCAAAACTAAATGAGAAGGTGAAGCCCCATGTGCTTTAGAAGTGCAGCCCTCAGCCTATGCAAAGGGAGATTTTTTTTTTTCTTAAATAGCTAAAATCTTTAAAACAGAGGCCTTGATGCTTTTGTCATGCTCAAGAGCTGCCTGTGTGGAGGAGCACCCACAGTGCCAGTAGCTCAGAGAGCAGCTGCACTGGGAACTGCAGGCTGTGCCCTGGGTGGGGTGAGCAGCTGGAGCCCAGGCAAGGGGCTGTGACCTGCCCAAGTGTCACTGCTGAATTCAGGGGGAGGTTTTTCCTTACTTGGTGTGTTCCAGAGCCTGTGTGTTTCCCCAGAGCCTGGTGCAGAGCAGTGGGATGTGAAGGTGTGCATGGTCCCAGAGGTCTCACATAGAGTAAGAAGTAAGAGGTGGGTGGGAATACAAAGGTATGACAGCAGCAGTTCAATGTTATCTAATTTATCTATATATCCACTTCTTTGTCTAGAGTGTGTATGTATGGACAGACAGCAGAGGAGTGGGAGAGTTTGTGGTGGAGCTGCTGTGCTGGGATGAAAGGAGAATATCAGCAATGTAGGCCAGCTTAGACCCAAGGGAGTACTCCCTTTAATACCAGTTGAGGTGGTGTGTGTAATGTACTATGCAGGAACATCAGGGAATATCTTGGACATCTCTCAGTGCTACCAGGTCACTGCTGACATCCCACCCAAAGCTGATGTGCAGTCACAGCCGTTCTGGAGTACCTGGGGAAAAATAGAAACCTGGAGTCTCTCTTCCCACAAGTGAAACTCAAATTATACCATACTCAGCTGTAAAGAAACCTTTTGATTTGTGTAGGAATCAGAAAAGTTCTGTAACATGTCTATAATAAGATCATTGGAATATAAATATGAGTTTAAAATTATGGTTGGTCCTTTGAAATCCTACTTGATGCCCCTGCCCATAGCAGGGGGGCTGGAACTAGATTATTTTTAAGGTCCCTCCCTCAAACATTTCAAAATTCTTCAAAATAAGTAGTTTGGAATCTGAAATAGAAATCATTGTACCTCCAGTCTACTTCACTGTAATCTTTACTGACTTGAACTCTTTCCCATGTAGAGATAGGTGGGGAAAAAAGACTTGCTCGTACATAAAGGGCTAAAATAGATTTTGTAGTGGATGGTTGCATTGACTCTCTGTTTACCTGTCTGCAAAATGCACGCTTGCAAAGAATCTGGAAGTAAAAACATTACATTATGAACATGGCTTTCTGTAGTTTTGTGGAAATTGAGCATAAAACTTGTATGACATGATCAAAGGGTTTTTTTTTTTTGCTAGCTTTTGTGTGATCTTGATGTCTCCACAGAAAGGGCTGCTATGTATGGATCTATATGTGAAAAATAGATTAAAATTGAAAAATTAGTCATGTTTCTCCATGCATTTTCTAGGAAAGAAACAAAGAAAGATAATTAATGCTTATTTTAGTTTAGATATGGCTTTTCAAGAAGAGATGAAGTTACATAAAGGTGTGGTTGCTGCACATAACTGGTGTTTTCTTTTCTGTGAAGATGAAAATGGACCAACTGCTCTTGTGGTAAGTTATAACTGGCAAAAAGCAATAAGCATTGCTGAATAGAAATGGCCTCTCTGCCTAGAGAAATGTTAAGGGTCACAGAAAGTGATTTCTGGAATCTGTATTTCCAGCATTTTCTTTTAGGCACCAAGGTTTCAGTCTTGCTAAGGTTTTTAATTTCCGTGTTCTGGAAAGGATTGGAGAGTTACACAAGGTTTTTGTTGACAAGAAATGTCTCCAGTCCTGAGGATAACCACTGTAAAATGACATTCACTTAGCTGATCATGTCAGAACTGGCCTACTCTGATGAAATTTCAAACTGCTTTCAAGGATTGTAACCCAGGATATTAACAGTTTAAATAATCTAGATTCAAAAGTGTTAGGGTAGCTATAAAAATACCCAAACAAATGTAGTATTACATTAATAGTAAATCAAGCCAATGACTGGAGTTGAAGTTTCTTTATTTTTTTGTTGGTTCAGTTATCCAATGGTTTGATTTACTCTATCACATCCAGAGACATCTGAATCATCCCCTTAGCTTGTCCAAAGCAAACTGCTTCAGTCCTGGGGTCACTGGGCTGATGGAAGCAGTCTTGTAGCTGTAGTTGGTTTATTCTGTACTGAAAATAAACATTTTACTTAAAGATCTTTCTTTAATAATATTGAAAAAACCCCAAACCTCAATTTGAAATAATTGAGGAATAATTAAATTCTAAATGTTTGCTTCTTTCTGAAATAATGAAGTTTTAAATGAAGGATGCAAGCAAAAAGCAGAAGAGACAAAGTGAATGCACTAGGAAAGGGAACAATAGAATGATAATTTTTTTTAAATTTGTTTTTTATTATATCACTCAGGCATAGCACATAAGTGTTTTCTAGGGCAGGAAGTAAAATATTTGGTAATAATTGTTACCAGATATTGTTCATGAAAACATAATGAAACTAGGAAAATGCTATCCAGTCTGCAGCAATTGGAAACCATCAGATGACCTGGACCACACCCATAGTATCATGTATCTAATATTTGACTAATATTTTTGATAAATGTTTCATCTTCAGCTGTTAGGAGATGAGGATAAAATAAAATGTTTGAAATTTTGCAGCTGGTCTGTGGCTTATCCCTCATCCTCACTGTGCTGTTCAGAACAGTGTTGAGAAGGACAAGTGTTCACAATCTGAGGGTTTTTAAACACACAAAGCTGTAAAGTCTTATCACTTCCTTATCTTGGCACCTGTAATTCTGTGCCCTTCTGTATGTATCAGATGAGATAATCACCTATAGCTCTCTTAAATGTAGGGATTGAGAAAAAGGGTAGAGCTGAAAACATTCATATCAGTTAAAATAGGCTCTTTGTGACTGCAGCTGCGAATACTTTATTTAGGAAAAGCAGCCAGAGAAAGAGAGGGATGTGAAAGGCAGTGCCTGCCATCTTAGTGGCTTTGCAGATTCAGCACAGGTCTGAGTTATTTGGATGCTCCAAAAACTGCTTCTCTCTGCTTAAACAGTCATAGGAATAAACCCAAGGATCTTCTTTTACCCCTTTTGCAGAACTGTACAAGTGAGTTTGGAACACAAACCCTGTGAGGAACGGCTGAGGGAGCTGGGGGTGTTTAGCCTGGAGAAAAGGAGACTCAGAGGTCACCTTATCACTCTCTACAACTTCCTGAAAGGTGGCTGTAGTCAGGTGGGGGTCGGTCTCTTTCTCCAGGCAGCCACTGACAGAACCAGAGGACACAGTCTCAAGCTGCACCAAGGGAAATATAGGTTGGATATTAGGAAAAAGTTTTTCACTGAAAGAGTGATAAAGTACCAGAATGGTCTGCCTGGGGAGGTGATGTAGTCACCATCCCTGGATGTGTTTAGAAAAAGACTGGATGTGGCACTCAGTACCATGGTTTAGTTGAGGTGTCAGGGAACAGGTTGGACCCGATGGTCTTGAAGGTCTCTTCCAACCTTGTGAATCTGTGCTTTATTTTTCTGACTTTGGGGTTTTGCATTCACTTCTGTGCAGTAAATCTAAGCCCATCACTGCCTGGGAAAGTGGTTATGCCCCTGAGCTATTAGCTAAAAGTGCTGCGACTTCTTCCAACTGTGCTTCAAAAATAAACAGGAGTCCTTCAAAGGAAAGCTGCAGGCACCCAGGATTGTGCGAGGAGACCTGGACTGTCCATGTTTTGGACAGAGAAAGGAATATAGATCAAGTGCAGTGGAAAATGCTTCCTCTGAGATAACTAGCTGGTTGTCATCCTTCATGCCTGCAGCTTGAGATAAGCTTGGCTTGAACGCCTGTTCCTCCCCAGACGTTGTACGGGAAGCCTTGGATCACAGCTCCGAGATCTGGATTCCATCCAAGGGAGCCACAGGCCTGGAAGACAGATGTGTCAGTGGGCCACTCCTAGGCATGCAGGTTTCTCACTGAGCCCAGTGATTTTAAAAGAGGCTCTGTAGTAAATGTTGGGTTTGGTGAAATGATCTGGGGTAGGTTTTTGAGGTGGCTATTTATGGCACATATTGAGTACAGTCCCCAGCATGAAGGTTTCATTATATAGCATTTTGTCCATCTGTTGTGTGATTCTTTTATTTTTTTTCTGTGATGGGAAAGAAGCTAAAATTACTTTGAAATTTGTTCTTCTTCCTTGGTGCTTGTCTAAGGGGGAAAGTGAAGTGAAATGTCATGACTTTAATAGGAATTTCATGGATTGGCAATGCTTTCTTTTCCATTTAAGATTTGAAGAATTGGGGTTTTTTTTGCATATCTTCTTTCCCAATCCTTTCACTGCCAGTTAAAAAAAAAAAAGAAAAAGAAGTGATTATTACAAATGTTTGCTGGGTAACCACTAAAAATTAAGATTTAATTACTTTTAGCATCAATTTCCATGTTACATTCTGCTGGCTGTAATGGTAACTCTTGGTAATGGTAACTCTCTTCAGAAAGCAGTGCAACAATGAGGGTTATGAGATTTTTTGACAACTGTTAGTTTGAAGATATAGGCAAAATATATTTCTATCCTAAAGAGAAAAAAAAAAAGGCTGACTAGATGCAAAAGTGGAGCAGCTTTGAACTTTTTATAACAAATGTTAAGATTATACCTACAGAAACACTCAAAAGACAGCACAGCTATTTCTGTGCTGAGGATAATATGCTTCCAATTGGAAATTATTCAAACTTTACTTAAGATAAGTCAGTTGAAACAAAGATATGCAAGCACTCAAAAATTTCTGTTCGTGTATACTTGATTTATTGAATCTGTGCAGTGATCACTGATGTCCAGGGTACGTCACTTTTGGCTGCTATCATCTATGTTTTTGTTTCCTTCAAGAAGCTTTCTCACTAAGTTCTGATTAATTCTATTATTTCATATGAATTTTAAGTACTTTTCTTGATTTCAGGAATTAATTTTTAAAAATATTAGAATATTCCTTTTCTATGAGTCTTGCCATTTCAGAGAAGGGTGAATGTGGCATTCTTCATGTGAAGGTGCTACCAGTTCAGGAGTGATGTTATTAACAATTGTTATATTACAGTATTAAATTTTATATTTTTTAATGCTTATAATGTCTTTCATCCCAAAGCCACTTTACAGAAAGTGTGTCAGCTGTCACCTGCTGGATGGTTTAATGCCTTGGTAATAGCTTTAAATGACACTGCATGCAGATGAAAGAGCTTCACTGATTGACAAGGCTTCATTGGGGCACCTGGTGCTTTGTTTTGGGAAGAAAAGTGCTGTGCTTGAGAGGAATCCATATCAAGATTACACCTAGAATCTGGGATCAAAAGAAGAGGAAACAAAAGATGCTTCATGGGTGTCTTTCAAGCCATAGTTTCATGGTGTTATCTTACTTCATCAGTCTGTGATAACAATGGAAGGTAAGTTGGAGCATGTCATAAATTGCAGCATGACTTGAGTTGACAGCATGCAGCTGGCTGGTGTGCAGTTGATATCCAAGGACATGAGGTGCCCAAATCAGATGCATAAACACAAATACCAGTGGGATGTGAAATGCCACAGGGAATTTTGCTTGTTATCTGGATGCTAATTCAGTAGGGATGTAGATCTCCTTGATGTCCAAGCCTGTGTAGATTGTCCTGGACTTCAAATGCTGTCTCAAATGTCTCTCAAATACACTTGTGTTTATCTCCATCAAGAGGCCTTTAAACCATTACATTTTCCACATTGTTATTATGCAAATAATTGAGAAAGGCTTTAAAAAATTGAAGAAAGCTACACATACTCCTATAACCCTTCTTTCATCCCCTTTCCTCCCACTATCTCTTCACTGCCACATCATAAAGAAGTGGATATTTTAACCTCAGGATTTCTTTTACTTTGTTATACAGGTGGACAAATGTAACAGAACTAAACTGAGATGAAGAATTAACTATGACCAGCATCATGTCAGCTTTCTATATAACTTTGAGGTGAAAAGCAGAATCTAAACCTTCCTGTTACCTTCTTGAGGCCTGACCAATACAGAGATGCTGCAATTACAAAGCATAATTGGAGACCAAGCCGGGTAATTGAGAAGAGGCAGTGATATCACAGGGCAGGGCATGGCTGTTGGACAAGTTCACTTGATTCATTTTTTTCACAAGGGAGGTTTTAAATTAAGGAAACAGTGAATCAGCACAACAGATGCACCAGAAGAATTCTTAAAAGACAGACTGATTAACAATAAGCAATCTAAGGAGTTGCACTGATCACTTGCTTGTACATTGTACAAACAAGAATAAAACCCAGCAGATATCTGACCAAAATGCATTATTTTAGATATTGAAATCTTGGTTTAGAGGTAGTAGAAGATAAGAGCAAATTCAGAAAAAATGGTTCTTCAAGTGTGCTTTCCATTACCTATACATTCCTAAATCAAGATCAAAGATAGGATAAAACAAATCTTAGCAGATATGCATTCAGCAGCAAAACCACAGGCAGTAGCACAGGGGAAACGTGCACACAAATGCATGCACATGACTAAACTTGAAGGGTTCAAGCTTTAACACTCATCATCATTAGAAAAAGGATGTCGTGATAGAAAGGCCATAAACATGAAACACCAAGATGCACATATCTCCACTAGCAGTAAATTAGATGTACAAAACTGGACTGTTAAATACTAACTTCAGTAAAGGGAATGAACTTAATGAATAACTTCAAGCATCCAGGTGTTAGAGAAACATGACTGTCTCACTGTACATGAAACCATTTAATCTGTACCTTCAATTACTGCATTGGTAGTGAAAAATATTTCACTACTTATCTGATGGCACAAATATCAAGAGAACAACTTTGGCACACGATAATACTGCTGCCATTTTTGAAATTGCTTTGTTTGCTGTCAAGCCTGCATGTCCTGTACAACTCTAGCAAATAAATATTCCCTAAAATGCACTAATATAATTTTGAATAAATTTATCATGGGTATTTTATTGTTCTAATGATATAAAATATTACATAAGATGCTAAAGGTGCCATAAACCAAATGCTTACTATGAAAAAGAAAACAACCTTAATTCTAAATTGCCATCTGAAGGTAATGCCATGAATTGCCCAAGTCTTATTTAATTTAAAAATTGCCACTTCCTGTATTCAGTAATTCTTCCAGAGTGAATGATTTCATGCTCAATTTTCCCTGCAGAGATCCATAAGGCATGTATGAAGGATTCAATTACAAATGATTCCAGTACAATAGAGCACGAAACAGAATTTAAACTTGTTTCAGTATGCAAACAAACAGAAACCAATCCCACCCACAAATGAAGACTTTCTCCATTTACATAACATGAATGTACAGCCATCATTTACAATATTTCACAGGTTTACCTGAAAACCATAACACAATTCCAGCTGACTTCTGTGAAAAATTCCACACTGTCAGTTCAGTTTTTTACTACAACCATAAAATTAAATCAGACTGTGACAGATGGTGTCCAGCCTGTCTGAAGATATTATCTGATGTATAAATATTGATGATTTCAATAAGTTGTGCTCCAAATATACATTTTGAAACAATACAGATTCCTATCTTGAGCTAACTGTAAAAGCTTTGACTATATTACCATGACAATAATATGTTCCCTAAGGTAGGATTTAGAAGATATGGGCCAAATAATTCTCTTGGCTAAAAAGTGTTGTGTTCAAACTTACTGAAATGCATAAAAGAATGCATTAGTAGATCTAGTGAACAACATGGATTTCAGCACCCTGCTGAGAGATGGCTCAACCACCTCTGCTACTGAAAACTCTGGTTCCTGAGTTGCTTCAAAAGCTTTTAATATACTTCCTTTTCTTATAAAATCTTTCCTGGTACATCACATGCTTGGGAATTGTTTCATTTCGCAAATTTAATTCTCACATAAGAGCTTGGACCACGCATTGATTTTTTTCTCAAGCTCACCAGGTGATGCTTACACTTACCAAGTCCTGATTATTTCTTGCACATAAGCAAGTCTCTGCTCCCACAAGGAAATCAAACAGTTCCAATTAAGACTATACACTAAGATTATATAATGTCAGAATTAGCAGTATATGATCATTTTTTAAAGCATTTGAACTGACTGCCTCTGTGCATTTAGTTCCCTCCAAGTATTTCTCCCAAATACATGATTTCAAAGGTGTTCTTTTTCCCCTTTGGGAGGAGAATGATCACATAATGGAAAAGGCATTTTTGGATGTTGTATTTTATCTCAGACCTGAACCAAGAAATAGGTCAAAAAGATTTCACTAAACTAGGGAGTTGTAAAGGCTGCAGCTCACAGGGATAGAAACTAGTCCCAAGGACTCCAGCACTGCCTGTGAGTTAAAAAGAAGTAGAACAGCTAAACTTTCATTTGATTTGTACGAAATTAATTCACAGCAAAACACAGGGAGATAAGGGAGGGTAACTACCCAGTGCAACATACATGCGATGCACCATCTCAAAGCATGTAATCATTGCCTTCACCACACCTGCTTTCCACACTTGATGCCTCAGGAATGCTTGTGATGCTCTCAAACACTGAACACAGGCAGGAGAGTGTGCATTGTATGTGATGCTGCACCAGCATTTGCATGAACCCTTCCCACCTGAGGCAACACTGCCCGAGGGAGCCTTGGCTGCTTCAGCTCGGCAGGAGGGGAGCAGGAGCAGCTCACCCTGCATTTCTCCGTGTCACACAGGCTGGCATGGGGCCTGAGAAACCACCTGAAAAACCACATTTCCTCTTCTTCCCACAACTCCTCATGTAATCCAAGGTCCCTACTGGAATGGGTACAAGCACAGTTTAATGTCACACTCAGATACTGTTTGCCAAGACAAAGCAGCAGATCCATCTGAAGGTAAACAGAGTAAAACCCTTGGGGTTGTTGCTTCCATGGCGTGCTGGGATGCTGCTATCATACAGCATTGTGCAGGTCTGTCAAAGCAACTCTTTAAACACCATATTTCAATATTGATTCTGGAACAAAGCAGCAGCTAAGTGAGGACAATGCGCAAACTGGCTGAGCTTGACAGCTCCATAATTGCCCAAAGGTGCAGAATAGAGATGTGAAAAGAGAGTAATTCCAAGGCAGCATATTTCAATTTCAGAATTGAAGTAATAGCTCAGATATAACAGAGCTATTCATGTTTTCCAGGCATTTTCATTCCACTTAGGCATTGTTAGTGCTTCTAGCCCTTCCCCTTCTTCACTGCCTCAGCATTCTTCATTTTATCCTGCCATATTGCAAAGAATGCTCAGAAACAAGCAAGAAGAAAAAACCCAAACCCCCAAAAATTTATACACTTATGAAAATCCTGCCAAGGCCAGAAAAACATAAGGATCTTAATTTGTTACCTCACTGAAAAAATAGAAAGATGGTGTGATCAATGTCTGTTTTCCTACACTGGAATAAATTATCTGATCTAGACAGTCATGTAATCTTGTAAATCAGGGTAAATCTACAGCCAGCAATTGGAATATCAATCTAGGCAAAGCTGGAAAATTAAAAAAAAAAAACGATCCATACCACCGTGTTCTGAAAATTATGCCAAAAGCACCTGGCAGGCCTCAGTCTAATACTGCATTATTTCTGCTGCCAGGAAAGTCAAGACCATAACCTGCCTTAAGGTTTAAAGACTTAGACATCCACTTCTGTTGACTGAGAATAGTTTGCAAAGGCAAATTCACAAGGATTATTTTTATAACTGATCTAATTACATCACTGAAGAGGGACTGCAACATCCTAGTATGTTTATAGTGGGGAAGAGGCAAAATATTCCAGGGGAAAACAATATTACTATTTATTAAGTCAAAAGGAAGTTAAGAAACTTTAGAAATTCAGTACTGATAACTACTGAAATAGACCACTGACTGCTGGAAATAAATAAAATAATAATAATAATAATAAAAAAAAACAAAGTCAGCATCTGCAGAAAATTCTATGATATGCCTTCAAGAAAGAAAGAGGCTCTAAACCATAGTTTAGCAGCTGGCCATTTTAGAGAAGGAAATAACACTGGGTGTTTTATTTATATTTGAATGCTAAGAATTAACATAATGGGGGGATGGCTTTATCTACAGTGATTTTTATTGAGGGCCACTACAAAATCCTGTGATACCCTGTGTTTATTTTACTGGAGCTGAAATCCAGGACAAAAACCACAAACACTTCTGACTGACACGTACCTGGCAGATCTCTCTCCTGTGTTTTCCCCTCAGTGATTTGTATTATTTGCCCTGGACTCAAACAAAACAAACACATTATGGAAATCATACACTTTGAATCCAAACAACCCTCTTAGGTGAGCTGGACTTCTTGCATATTAGGGAGCACAGTTCTGTCATCTCATCATGAGCACTTGATGTTTATAAACACAAAATCCAAGATTCTTAATTTTTTTTGTCTGGGATAAAGTCCAGGTCAACCTTCATCAGTAATTTTTCCTTGAGAATGAGACTGAATAAGAGTAATGAAGGCATTGAAAATTTTTGGTTATTGTTTAAAACTAGCTGAGAATTTCAGTACAGTGGAGGGTTGTATGGCAGACAAATGAAAGCTGCAAAAACCAGCTTGTTATATTGCATCCTTCTTGAAAAATAACTTTGGAACAAAGATGTACTTGGATTTTGTGTGCAGTGGGTACATACCTGGGGAGAACAGCAGTGGCTGGTTCCAGGGAGAGCCTGGCACATACCTTCACTTTTCCACTGGAGAGTGCAACATTACATCAGACTGGAATCATACAAAACTGTGGCTGAAAGTGATGTTGAGAAATCCCTTAGTCCTGGCTTTAGCACTGGCTTGGGTGGAAGAATCTGTTCAGAGATTGGTTTGTTGCTTTATACCTTAAAACATGAAGATGCCTACTCACTAGGATTTTATGGTAGTGGCCTTAATTTAATGTGATTCAGAACAATATGACCCCTGTAAGGCAGGCAGAGCTGAAGGGGGCGTGTAGCAGCTCTTAAACCATCACAGTTTGCAACCCACTGCATTAAGCCATCACCAAGTTCAGATTGCTTTGATGTGCTGGATTGCAAACTGTGGCAATTCAGGAGTTGCTACATTCAGCCATCCATGCAGCAAGCTCTGGGAGAAATGTACTCCAAGTGTCTCTCATGAAAGTCAATGACAGAGGTACAATCTAGCTTTCATCTCCTGGGCTACAAACTGTACACAGAATTTACATTTTAAATGAAATTATTTTTTGTACTAAGGAGGACCAACACTGAATGCATCAGAGGCACAAAGAGGAGGTCCAAGAGCTTAGCTGAAATTAATTTAGTTGGCTGATTGTGACCTTTGTTATCTGCTCAATTTTGTGCTGTAAACATCTGCTCACATCCAGTCAAACTTAAATTTAGACCATACCCACTTCTGGCCCTACCTGTCACAGAGCGCATATCCGCCAGTTAAGACTGGGACAGCTATTCTAGGGAATTGGTGCCAGAAAGGATTTGTTTAAATAGTTTGATGCCAGTGTGATGCACTGTGTCAGGCACACACATTACAGTGTTTAGCTGAGGCCTGATTTCGGTGTGGAATGTGTTTTGCAGCACCTTGGTGTATCTTGGCCCAGCCAGTAAAGCATCTCAGGAGGACACTGTAATCACACGAGATGAATGTGGAGAGAATTGGTGTTGAGCTCAAGGAAGCAGCATCCCTTGATTGGGAAAATAAACATTTGAAAAGCCACTATTTTCCTTTAGATACATAGTTTCAAGGGCAAATATCCTAATTGTACTCCAAAGCTTCTGTCACTGCTGAAGAATCTTAGGCTCTTTGTCTCCTCTCTGTTTGTCCCCCCACTCCTGTAATTATGTCAGAAGCAGCCACCCTTAATCCCTTCTGCACCAGTGAGTGGTATTTTCAAAGCCATTTTCCTCCCTCACACAATAGTGTGGGGTTGGTTTTTTTTTTTAGAAAACTTAAAATTATTGTATCCTGAATTTTTTTTTTTTTTGTAATACAGGAAAATATGTGTATGGATATATTTTTAAGGAAAAAACCTTCAGAGATGTAATTTCATTATGGTAGTTTGCCTAAATATAGTGAATTGTTGAAGAAGACCAGTAGTGAGACGAGTAGCTTGACACATTAGAATTATCTGGCTTATTTCTACCATACAGGTGTTCACAAACTGTGGTGGAAGCAGTGCCCTGCTGTCCTTTGTGCCTCCACAGGACACTGGTGACAATTGCAGGACATCTTCACATCTTCTTTTAGTAATATGTAGAGTGGGGAGGACTTTCTGTGGTGATTGTTAGCTTGTGGTAGAGGTGTTAAGTAAATGGGGGAAAATAAAAAAGACAGTCGTGTGAAAGTTGGAACTATAGCATTTTTTCTCACTGCAACTAAATGAGTTCAGACCTTCATGCACGTATTTGTGTATGCAGGAATGATACATAAATCAAAACAAAAACCTTCACATCAAAAAAATTAGGACATATAGGAGAAACAGGCTAATGGAGAACGAGGAGTGGTATATGTAGACAACAAAGGGCAATCAACAACTCAGGGGCCCATCACAGCCATTGGCTTCACTCTGTCTGTAGTTAGGTTAGACAATTTAAATGTTTATGTGTCATGCCATATGTCAATGCATGAGCTGCTAAAGGCACTTGGGTGGCCCTGAAGAAAAACAAGAGTTACACAACCTGGGTTAGATAACCTCTATGATGGAGTTCCTGGTCGCACAGGACTGTGTTTGGCTCTGGGTGTGGTAAAACCTGTGGAATATTCAGACCAGTGGCCAGAAAGCTGCAATGAGTTCCTTGGTGTTCTTTTTAACCAATGAAATTGATACACTGAAGAAAATTGTTTGGTTTTTTGAAAGGGCATTTTGGCAAGATAGAATGTCACCATAATAGGAGGAAAGTCAAAAAGGATTGGGATTGTTCAGCCAGGAGAAGTCTTTGAGGTGGCCTAACTGTGACCTTCTATTACCTGAAGGGAGCCTACAGGGAAGATGGAGAGGGAGGCCTTTGTAAAAACAGGGCCCTTTTTACAAGGGTCTGGAGTGACAGGACAAGGGGGAATGGCTTTAAACTGAAAGAGAGCAAGTTTAGGTTAGATATTAAGAATGATGGATGGATAAAGGATGAATGAAAAAATGGATGTCCCATCCCTGGCAAGGTGGAAGTCCAGGTTAAGTGGGGCTCTGAGCAACTTGGTCAAATCAATGACATCCCTGCCCAGGGATATTGGAACAGGATGATCTTTATGGCTGCTCCCAACTCAAACCATTCTATGATTGTATGATAATATTTCTGAATAGCTCTTATCCCAGCCTAAATCTTATGGAAGTGTAGTAGCCTTCCAGTGTACTTTCTTTGCTGTTTTATGTCACAAGAGAAAAGACATCCTGCAGTTTGATATGTGCAGAAGAAATGTTATCCGCTCAATTTTTAAACTTGAGGGCGTCAGAAGTCATCTAACTCTGCTTGGTTCTATGGGCAAAAAATGCAATAGTTCCTCTGTGCAGTGGTTGTTTTTAGAAGAGGGATTTGTGGCAGTCTAGAAGTGGGAACGACATACTGCTGGTCCTTGGGCTTCTGAGGGATTCCAAGAGTTGCACTGCTTGTTCATTCGAGCAGTTGCCGTGTTCAATAGCTGTGGAGGAGATGTGTTGTAATTTTATAATTTTTTAAAATCCCTCTCCCAGGCTGAAACTTGATTGAATTTTAAAAAGATGTGTACAGCTTTTTTAGGGTGATGGGCATTTATGCCTTTGTACAGCAGCTAATACAAACAAAAGAGCAGAGCCATCCTGCTATTACCAGCTTCCCTCTGTACTGCAGATGTCTGAGCTGCTGCTGGTGAGTGCTAGAGGAGGCTGCTCAGCCTCCCTTTGCAGGCTGCTCTATCCCCTGATTCTCCAGGAGATACCGTGGCTGTGGCTGCAGATTAGATTTTTCTCTCCCTCCCCCTGCGAGACCTCTGTGTGCTTTGACGTCATGTGTGCTCCTTTCAGTTGCCATAGCAGCCCCATTCCCCAAGCTCTCTGCCTGTCTCCTCTGGTAGGTTCCACAATGGTACAGCCAGCATCACGCTGCACAATGGTTTCCAGGCAGTGAAAGAGCGTGATTCAGCAAGCCACTCTTCCCCCCCTCCCCTTTTATTTCATTATTATCAGACATTTTGCCTCCCCGTTTTCTGTTCTCTTCTACCCTCTCCCCCAGGCTTTTATTCAATTCTTTAAAGGAAAACGGTGATTTACCTTGAAACCAACTGCCCATCTTTTTTTTTTTTTTTTTTTTTCCCCCTTTTTCCTTCCCCCCCCCCCCCCCCCCCCATTATTATAAATAGCCTGTTTTTTTTCCCTCGGCACTGTTTGGAATGTGATTTTAAAATACCACCTAAAGTCGCAGTTTGGGGAAAAGGTTTCTGGACGAGGAGAATAGCTCGCAAGCAAGGAATGGTAGGTGGTTGATGCTAATATTCTTTGACTAACTGCTTTCGCAGGGTGGGGTGATGAATATTGATTGCTGCTTGAGGAAAAAAAAATATTAAAGCAAGGGAGAGGGAGAGAAAGAGAAAGGTTAATGAAGTAAACTGCTAAGCGAAGCAGGAAGGCTGCACCTGTCCATTTTGTGGCCGGAGAAGCATCATTTTCCTGTGTTTGGGTGTGTATGAGCCTTGGTGCTGGGGCGCTGTGGGTGACCGGGGGCTGTGAGAGCAGGGCAGGGGCACTCGTGGATGGCAGTGTGGAGGTGCTTTACCAGCTGGCTCGTGTAAACACTGGGCTTTTACTCAGCCTCACCACCTCTAACGCTGCCTGCGGGCTTTGGGGGGAAGGAGCTGTCTTGGCTTGCAGTTCAGGAGAAAAATGAGGGTGCTGTGAGGGTTATGGGGTCCATACACAGCTGTATAAAATTTGAATGTGGAAAAATAAAGAGAGGACAAGGAGCTGGAAGATTCAGAGGACGGAAGTCTTGGCCTTTTGCAGAGTGATCGAAAGCCAAAAAAAAAAAAGTGTGTATGTGGAAGTGTTTGACAGATCTTGTTGGATGTGGGGGAGGGGGTTGTTTTTAAGAAAGTAGCCTTTAATCATCACTCTTCCGCATTACTTGGATTCAAGTGAACAACTCAGCCCAGTGGATTTAACAGAACCAGAAGAGCTTTCAGGAGAAGTGTATACAGCAAGCTATGGGCCAGCTATTTTGCAAAAGAGAATTAACAATCTGTAGATGCTGCAGTGAAATCAATGTTGCTTTGCAGGGAGATCCTCTGGCAGAAAAAGCTACTGCTACAGGAAGAAATGTTGATTTTGTTTTTTACAGCAGAGTGACATTATTAGAAATAATAGAAATTTGCCTTGGATAATTAAGTGTTACAGCATTGTTTAATAAGCAGGCTGTGTTCCCAGTGAACCATGATGGGCATGTTTCACACCATGTGTGTGCTGGGGGATTGTCAGCTTGTTTACATGGGCTCCTTTTGCTGCATAGCTTCCTGATATCCTCAGTGCAACTTTCCCCTCCTCTGATATATTCACTGTAAGTTTTGCCAGAGACTTCTACAGGGGCAACCGACTATGTGAAAATACAAATTTAGAGGGAAATTATGGCACGGAGTAGAAATGTATTGAGAGGAAAATGCAAATAATTATATTGTAACTAATCAGAGGAGTCTGAAATCAGCTTGGTGGAGGACACAGAGGTTGTCCTGCAAGCCCAGCTTTAGCAAAAGAGAGGGGTTAAGATAGAGCAGGCTGGTGTAGGTATGGCACAGGGCTGTTTGTCTTTGCCCACGGGTACCTATCTTTGGTCCTCATGCCTTGGGCAAAATGGGGTGCAACAAACCCCACAATTTTAACCTTCTTAATCATTGGTCAGGAACACTGGAGCAATATTTTTTTTCTGTGGTCCTCTGGCTGTCTGCTCTCTTCCTGCTAGGAATGGTGGCATAGGAATACCCTTTCAATTGGCTCAGCTAATGACTTTGTCTTACAGGGATGCGGATGTGAACGACAAAGGTGATTTGACCTCAGCCATTAAACAATATTCTTTTTCCCTGACTCTCAAGAAACTGCACTCTTGCTCATAGCTCTCTCCTGCTGTTTCAGAGTATGCATAATTTTTCAGGGTCCTGTTGTAATTATGGTTTTGTTGAGGAGTGTTAGGATTACAAGGATGTTCCTAAATAAGATAAGGACAGAAATCACTTACCATGAAAAATAAGTTAACTTCAGCTGCCTGTCTGCCCCCTTGGAAAATGTCCTTCTCATTGTTAAAAAGCTCCTTCAGTGCAGACACGGGTTTCTATGAGCAGATGACAGGGATGAGTGTTTTCTTGTAGGTTTGGGGTTTTTTTCCTTGCTGTCAGTGGCTGGCATGTTTGCAGCTGTTTTTTGGTGATTTAACAGTACTGGATCAATATACCTTCAAACAGTGTTACTGTACCAGATCTGGCTTGGGAAAGCAAAGAGAGAGTTATCAAAATTTTACTGCCATGATATTGGAGAAGGTCATAAAGTTCACTTATAGTTTACAGTTCATTGCAAAATTCATCTAATTTAAGGGAGGGCTAAAGCAGGCCCAGAGGAGGGTGGTTTTAGCATTGCTTTTGCCAGCAACATCATAATTTTCTTAAGACTTGGAAGAGAGAAAGGCTGCATTTAGGGAATGGCCTCCAGCTTTAAAATTGGCAATCTCTAAAACTGTTGTTCAGTAGATACTACCCAGTTCCTTGGACAATTCCAAATTACAGAAAATATCACCAGCTTGTTGATAAATTTTCAAATCCAAGTAAATTTTTGGGTTTTTTGTCCCAAGCATTCTATACTCATCGCCCCTCCCATTCCACTGATTATATTTTGAGCTTACAATAATAGTACTACTAGAAATTATGTCCTGAAAACCTAGTGATTGCAGAATCACCACAGTTGCTGCTCTGTTATGTCATCAGGAGTACAGGAGAGAGTCTTCATTGGACTACAATACTGAATATGTAAATATATAAATTCTGGCCTTCAGTGCTCATATTCTGCTTTTGATTCTTGCACACTTACCATTCCTTTGCTATGATTCTTGCACCCTTACTGTTTTGAAAGCTACTTGCAAGGAAAATGAACCCTCATAAAAGGACCACCAATGATTAAAGTCGAAATCAAAAGCAGGAGAGGGGATGGGATGGAATTTCCTGGTCCCCTCTCCACTGTTTATGAAAGTTACACAGCTGTTCTTGAGCTGCTTTACTGTGTTTTAGCCTGATAGCTGTAGATTTGTTAGCAAGCTTTAGAATTAGTCTTGGTTAGTTGTTAGAAGAGAAGGGCAGGAAATTAAAGTCCCAAAACTTTCAAGTCTTATTGGTTGTTTATGCAGTGAGATTTTTGGCAGAAGTTTTGGCGTGTGAACTCACTAATGGTGGTGGTATGTTCTCAGTTTCATTTCTACATGAAGGATGTAAATTCATGAGCTTTAGTGTACCCTGGGATCTTCCTGACTATGCCTGGAGCACAGGGCAGTGTCTTTTTACAGCAAGAAAAAGGAAAAGCAACTGTTGTGTTTTTAGGCAGATTCTGGGGTTTTCTCCTGTCTAAGAAAAAGACAATATGGGTGCAGCCCCTTACTCATATTATGGCAGTGATATGGGGAATTTGGGATGTGTTAGGACCTGATCTAACACGAATATTTGTGTATGCTGGACTCTCTCAGGACTTTTGTGAAGTAATAATTAGTAAAAATTGGAGTCCAGAAGAGCTTTCCAGTCAAGTGAGTAGCTGCTTCACCAGGATTCCACACTAAAAGGTCAATAACTCAGCAAATTAGGAACTGTAATTTAGGGGTGGGATTTCAGGAGCCTGAGTTGGGCCCTTTTTTTTTTCAGTAGTAGTTTTCTCATGAGGATTTTTCATTTTCTGTTCTTAGCACAAAGTTTTAGTTCTCTTCTGAGATACTTGAAAGCATGTTAGGATACAGGGGTACAACAGTGTTGCTCAAACCTTATATTTAACAGTAAACACTTAGTTTTGTTCAGTGGTTAGGTACCAGAACACCATGTTTGATTGTTCCTTCTCTTATTCACCATCTTAATACCACAGCATTTGCTTTTTCCTAGAGTTCTTGAGGTTGTCTGTAAGTTTCTTGGCTGCATGTGCTTTTTGAACTTTTTTGTCACATGCTTTGTTATTTGTTTTTAAGAGGGTGCTAATTTGATAAACACATTAATTCATTAATTCAGCATTAATTCATCAGACCTTTCCTGATGCCTATATGTATCCATATCACACACTTTTTAAAGCTGCTAATAATGTTGCAAGTAAAATTTAATTTCCATCCCCAGATGTTGGTGGCAGGTGACTGTGTCCATATCTCAACTTATTATAGGTAAAGTTTCTGCTCTTCCTTATTCCAAAGAAAAAAAATGAAGATCTGGCCTGAGAAAGATAGATAGTATAGAAAGAAAAAAAAAATTATTTTAGACCAGTTTTATGATTTTTTTTAGTGCCATCTGTTTCAATTTGAACAGTCTTGAACATGTGCTCTTGAGCACTAAGGCCTTGATTTTTTTTTTTTTTTTTTTTTTGCTGGTGAGGGAATAACTGTGACACACTTCTCCCATTTAAACAGCATTTCATTCTGCATTATTTTCTGTCTCCTGCCTTTCTTCTTTGTGTAGAAGAAAGGAAACTTATGGTACAGGTACTGCCTGAATGCAATGCATTATGGTATCATCAGTGGAAAATCTAAAGTCTCTGTTATATAGTGTTCAGATATTGATATTCCAGGTTAGTTTAGTTTTCTGAAATTTTCTGTGTCAATCAGACTTGAAAAATAAACCCCAAATATTTCTTTCTCTTCTTTTGTGCTTAGGGCTAGTATTAGAAACGTGTACCAACAGCAGGCCAGACTCAAATATCAGCTATGGCAACCCATGCATGAAGTTGATGCCTTTGAACAATTTCCTATAGATGAGACATAGCACATGCTGTGGTGAGTCAACAATGTATTATTTTATTAAATCATACTTCTTGGCAAAAAAACCAAACAAAATGAAACAAAAAAAAAACCAAAAAAAACAAAAACCAAACCAGAAGATGCTTAATGCCAAAGCGCATGCTGATTTTTTTCCTTTTTTTTTTTTTGAGGGGGGAGGCAGGGAAAATTAAAGTTACAACTTGTAGCAATTTTTAGTACACATTAACATAATGCTGTCATCTTATAATGATTTTCCAAGTGTATAATTTCTGCATTGCACAGTTATCAGATGGAGCGCATTCAAATGTGGTTTCAGAGGAAGTGTCAATATAGCAAAATAATTTTTAAAAAGACCCTACTCATGCAGTGTTCTGAGCACTATTTAAAATGGGAAAATCTGTTTCACTACTGCAAAATCCACAAGTTTGGTCTTATTTTTGTAACAAGTGTTTTCCATCTCTTAGATTTGGCACGGAGGGAGAGGAAAGGT
Organism: Chloebia gouldiae; assembly: GCA_003676055.1. Lineage (NCBI taxonomy): Eukaryota > Metazoa > Chordata > Aves > Passeriformes > Passeridae > Chloebia > Chloebia gouldiae. The sequence goes on from QUSF01000025.1 coordinate 6,694,617, forward strand.
TGTTTTGTTTCTCTTTGAGATGACTGAAGAAGATTTGGGGGAGTCATCACAGACATTTTTGTCATATATCTCTATCCTTGGACAGGAAAATAGTGAGAACAGGGATGAAAATAAAAGTTTTTTAAAAAATACTTTGTAGCTTTAACTGTCTTAAGTCTGTTAATAACTTCAATGCATATTTCATACATAATAAGTCATTTTGGTTGTGATAATTTCTTCAGGATGGTTTTGGTGTACCTTTGGGGGATGAGGAATTGTTTTCAGATTCCTCATGTAATCTCAATAGAATTGTTGTCTAAAATTGCAACTGCTACTCCAATAAGGTGCAGCTCCAAGTCACTGTAATGTTTTTGTAGGGAGATAGAAGTCTTGTAGATGTGGCATGTCAGTAACATTAAGGGTGATGAAATGAACACTCTGGTAACACTTTCATCCTTGATGAACCTGATGAAAAAGATTTAAACAGGTGTCAGTTAAATCTATTTGACTGCTTTGAAGTGAGATGAGTAGCAGAAAGAAGTGCCTACAGGAGTGCCACCGAGAGAATTTGTGCTCTGCTGGAATCTAGAGGGTTTCTCAAGGGGAGAAGACATAGACTGGACAGTGATTTGTGGCATGAGGAGTCACAGTCTGGATGCTCATGTCCTTGACTTGTGGACATCCAGTGGAAGCAGTACATTTATGTAGAACTTAATAACCTCTCTTTTGTACTGCTATGATATTTTTAATTTCTTATGGCTTTTAGGGCCCATTGTCCTAAGGTAATTCTGGTTAACAAAACAGCCTTCATCTTAGCTTAATGTCTGGGCTTTAGAAACTGTGGCACTGAGAATTTTGCATATGAATGGGTCTGGGTGACTTTTGCATTTACAATGAAGCCTGAAACCATATTTTTAAAAAATAGTATTATTTTGCTTTAATTCTATGTTTAAGATGTTTAACTACAGATAACCTGCTAGTTGTATATAATGAGAATTTTAAATCAGCTGGCAACAGCGAGGTATATATGATTTCTTGTAGTTGATGGAGTGGTGCAAATCAAGGATTTTGTTAACATGTCGATGATGAACAGTTGCTAAACAGATGTTGCATGAAATTTTTATGGTGTTTTGTACATGTTAATGCAATTAGCTGATAGTCATGGCAGCTCAGTTCCTCTCACCATTAACATTATTAAAATTGCTCTGTAAGTAGAAAAGTTGTTCTTAAGAAGCTGGCTGAAGATAATCCCCACTCCTGATGATTTTGCATTTAGTAGTATATGTAGTGCTAATTTTGGAACACAGTGGTACTGCTGTCTACAAGCAGTGTGACTTGATCATTTGTCCCCCGGGTCACCAAGATGTCTTTATCTAAATGTTGCAGCTATTGATACTTGCTGTGTGGTATTTCAAGCATTTACCAATGGCTCTGTTCAGGTTACTTTCTGAGTTCAGTGCACACCTAAGTCACCTCCCCCAGCTCTGTTCTTCCCAATTTAGATTTTATTGTGAGTAATCAGTGCAAATAGCAGTTTTTCAGAAACAGCATATGAAATGTGTCAAAATAATTCAGAGATGTAGAGAGAGAGTTGCTTGAGAAGTTTCCTTCCAGATGACACAGCATTAATAGGCAAAATTAGTTAAATAAGCTTAACAGAAATTAAGGACTGTGAAGTCTTGTTGTGAGGCTACAAAAAACATCTGTAGGTGTTTTCAGGCATTTAATACAACCCATGTATTTAAAGCTCTGTCTGTATAGGAATTAGGCATGCACTTCTGTAAATGTGTGTGTAGCAAATGCAGTTTGAAATCTGGGCTTATGCTCTCTGTGCAGGCTCTCTCCAGTTAATATTGCTCATTAAGGCAGTTTGATCATATAGCTTTATTTTGCATTCAGCAATATCTGTTGATGAAAACACAAGCTTTGCAACTGTAGAAATTGTATGTGAAATCAGAAACCACATACAAAAATTAGCATATAATTAGTGAAGTTGAATTAACTGCCAAAATCTTTTTAAAAAGGTCAGGAAAAAGAAGCATTTGGAGAACAGAAGTACCTATCAATATTCATCAAGAAAAGATCAAGCAAGGAGAAAATCTTGGGATGTTATGTTTACCAAAAAACTGATGTTAGTGCTGTGGGCAATGGGTGTTTTTTACAGTTGAGTTAGTAATTTTATAAGAAACCACATGAGAGAAAGGCTTTGCTACATCTATGCAGAGAAGCAAAGTATCTGCGATAAAGGAATTTTGGGGTTTTTTTAAGTGCTTGAAAAGAAGATTTGAGGATCTATTTTGTAGTGTCTTGGCTTGGTATCTTGCTACTACAGTCACATGGTTTTTTGGAATACTGTGTTTGTTCCTCTTATGTTCATCACAGGTGTTAAGTGCATGAGAAAAAAATCAGAGGAACTCAGAGTACAGTTTTCTCTGAGGAACTTTTGCTCCTCTGCCTAATAGAAAAACCATGTTTATATTAAATTTGCTGCATATGATAAATGTAAAAACTTATTACCTGTTACTGATGATGGCCATGTAATGTGCAACACATTTCCCCTTGGAGGACTGTTGCCTGAACCTATTTCCAAAAGCTATTTGTCGTGTGATCAGCTACATGCAAACAAAGGCTTTCCAGAAGTGACCTCTAACATTCCACACTTCAGCTGCAAACCCTCTCTACTTTTCAAGGGGGCTGGATTTTTTACAGAAAGTGCTGGGATCTTCACTTTGGATTTTGGACTTTGCAATAGAACCACTTGATCATCTTTTATTTCAATAAACCTTGTTGGAGTTGCCCATAAAGGGAATTTTCCTGCCTTTGCATTTTTGTAGTTGTTGTTTATTATCTTCTTTTTCCTTTATATGGATTTTCTTCTTTGTGTCCTCAGGATATTGTTTGCAGAGTGTTTTCCCTGCCCTTTAAACTCAGATAATATTATGTGGGTTTACACTATTAGTTCTTATTCTGATTCATATCCCTTCTCCTTCTTTCCTTGGTTTGTCTTTAGTTATTCCTACAGCCCCTAAGTATTTTAATTAAATTATATTGAAATATAGCATTGTCAACTCACGCAGTATTTGGATTTTTTAAATGCCCTGGACTAAGTATCACATACATGTGAGAAACTAGAGGTTTCCTTTAACAAAATGTAGGCTTTTTGTTTCTATTACTGAAAAAAAAATTGAAGCTTTAATACGTGAAAGAGCGAGGCTTCAAAAATGCACAGCCCTCTCACCAAGATTATTCCCTAGTGGCATATTGGAATTTTGAGATCATATAACATGGGTCTTAGACATTTGGGACAGATAGTCTTAAAAACATTTGTTAAAACTTATTTGTAAAGTGAATATTTGCTGTCTTTCTAATGCTTGTAATGACACAGACATACCATATGTTTTATCTCTGTCTGTATTCCCCCAGTAGTTGAACTGGCCCAGTAAAGGTCAAGCTATTTGCACATTTAAAAAGTGAAAATGAAATTTATCTAAAAAATTCAAGTGCCTGGTGTCTGTCTTTGAGGGATCTCTAGTTGTTTCATTTTGCTCTGGAATACTGCTGGACCAAATGCTTTTATTCTGCCACATGTCAGTCTGAGCTTACTGAAAAGCAGTGAGCTTAATTTATGAGCTTAATGCTTTCCTGTGTCAGGCGTGACCTGTGAATATATCCTGTGAAATATTTGTGTCGGCTGTATTTTTTGAGCTCCCAGTGGAAAAAATAGCCCTGAACCACCTGCCAGGCTAGTTCAGCATTTGGCAGGCACCTCTTCCAACCTTATGGAGAATATCCAGGATTATTGCTGTGGAATATGGGAGTAGAATGTCAGACAAATATCTTCTGAACCTTTCAGTAGTTTTCCAGCGTGATTCTTATGAGCTGTACTAAAATAATTTTAATAGCCTATAGAAGAATAAATGGAAATGCCAAATCAATAGCTAAAAACACCCGGAATGGTGCCAGCAGAAAGGTGGAAAAGAGACCAAGACAGCAGTAAATTCAGCTCTGCTAATGGGCAAGGCATGCAAACCCATATTATATGAAGTGGTGGGAAGTATTTTGTGACCACAGGGTGAAAGGTTTTGCCTTCTTCCTCTTCAAGGCTTGTCAGTGTGGTGTGTCTCTGTGCCTATTACTTTGTGGCCTGTCCTTATCAAAAGTGCCTTTCCTTCTCACAGTTTGTCAACAGGAGCAGAAACCTGAATATACCATGTAGAACTTCCAGCTTTTCCTCTGCTGTTGGAAAGACTGGGGAGCACAGGCTGTGGGTGAAGGGTGTTGCTCTTGTAGGGAGGAGCACCCACAGTGCTGGCAGCATCAGCTACTGCATCCCTGCTCCCTGCACAAGGATTTAGGTGGAGCTGGTTCAAGGCTGCAGTGTGCCAACTGCTGTACAGGCATTAGGTGAGCAGCTTTAAGCTCTTGGGCAGTTGTTTCCCAGCTCTAAAAGGGAGTGAAAGAAGCCAAAGATGTGTAGGGGGTTATCAGTGCAATGCAGCAAGTATGACATCAATGTCATGTTCCTTCTCTCTTAACTATTGTTGTGGGGATGGAGAGTGGCAGACAGGTGAAAGCACAAAGGCAAAAATGCACACTGCAAGGCTGTCCAGAAGATTGAGGTTATCCAGAGGTCGTTCCAACTCATCCTGCATCCACAGCCTCATGTACAGTACTTGGTATCTTTCCCGCATCAGATGCAGACCGAAGGTTGGCAAGAAGAGAGGGAACACTGCAGTGCTTCCCAGTGCAGTACTTGTGCATTCTTAATGCGTTCAAATTCCTGGTAGAATTAATAAGAATAATTCACTAGTGAGGAGTTTGAGGAGATGTAATTATTAAATAGGCATTCCTGAGCTGTTGGATGTTGAATAGCTCTAGATTAGTTTATAAAAATCAGAGTTCCTGAGGCTTACAGTTTTTAATCACTTTAAAGAAGAGTAAGAATATAAGAACAGCCAGTAGTCTCACAGGAAAAATCAATCTAGAAAAGGCTTCTGTCCTTAGTGGCCATTAGCTAACTATTTGGAGAAGAAAAGTAAGAACAAGATAAGCAATCACCAATGGTTCTCTTATTTTGTTCTCCTCTATTCTGGCAGTCTGATTTTTTTAGGCATAGAAATGATTTCTTTGTCTTAAAAATCTCTTTCCTAATTTACCATTTTCTGCCCAGTATGGGTTTTATGAGATCTTTTATAGATATTCAATATGATGATCAAGTTCTGGTTGCATTGAAAATGCTGAGATTTTGTTTGTTTTAAAAAGGGATATTGCATGTCCATATTACCCCTGTTCTGGGGGATAAAAAGAGAATTCATGTGTGAATCCACTGTAAAAATGCAGGGGCTTTAAAAATAGTATATATGTATAAAGCACCCTGATAAGGTGTTCTGTTCCTAACAGATATGAAATCATGGCTAAAGGTAATATTTATACAGCAGGCTGTGGAGTAATTTATTTTGTGTATAGCTTTGTGTTCACATGGTTACTATCCCGAGCTGGTTTATCTAGGCCAGAACAGCAGGTAGAGTAATGCAATGGTTTGGGTTGAAGCGGCTTTGGAAGGCAGGGCCTTCTTTCTGATGTTAACTGGGGTTACAGAGGTTTTCTGATTTGCTTCCTTACTGCCTTTGTTTAAAAAATCTCACCCCAGTTAGGTATCCGGCTAGTGGGGCTACTTTCCTTAAAGCAGGTGTCTGCTCTCCATTCTGGCCTGCCAACGCTGCATCGAAGGAGCCATGAATGGGAACAGTTTCTTGATTTATAGGCTGTTGGGATTGAAATAGAGTACACAAGAGAAGGCAGGGTGGAAATAATTACCCTGTGCTTCGTAGAGTGGATGTGATGGTTTTTCTTAGTCACACATCAGAACCAGGTAAAATAATGACCTAAAATAGTATTCAAATGTTCATGTCCCTGTATTCTCAATGCAGTTTTTTCTCTGAGCATAAGTGATTACTGCTATGTCTGTGTTTCATAATTTTTAACTTCACTACTTCATACCTAGTTCAAATGAGCAGGAACATTATATACATGACTCACCACCAAAAAATCAAAGATAGTGTTTAAAAATTGACCCCAACTATTAAAACTGGAACTTGAAGAACAAATCAAAAAGAAAATTGCATTTTAATGCTGGTTTTCTTGAAACAAAAAATTCTCTCTGAGGTGTTACTGAAAACTATATGCATAGCTTAATTGTGAATCATAATACTACTTAAATACCTGCATTAATTTTATGTTAGATTTCAGTCATCAGTGTGTAGATAAATGTTTTTGTGTCATTATGAATGCTTGGTTTGCTGTTGTACTTAAAATTAATTTTTTTTATCTGCCAAGCTGTGCGAAGAAAATCTCATGGATGTCTTCCATGACACAACACTGTCAAAAAATACCCACGTGGTTGTACAAACAGCAATGATCTATAAACCCTTTCATAAAATGTTTTGAAGGTGATATATAGAGTCCTCAATGTAACAAACCAGTAGTGCAATTCTCTGCTTTTCTTTTGAGAATTTGGAAAAAATAAAGACAAGGCTTGGTTTTGGCTTCTTTGGGCAGATGTGGCAATGGTTGGTGAGGTTACATGTGTGACTCTGTACACAGAGCATGAAACACAAACTGTCACATGGAAGCAGTATTGTCAGAAAAAGCCTCCAGTGAAACCTTCAGGCTTTGAACTGCTTTGTTTTGATTTTGTGGGCTTGTAGACCAGCTTTGTGTCTCATTGTTAAGGTTTACTCTGAAAATCCAAAAGATGTAAAACCAAGCAGAACAAGAACTTGGTGGGGTCATGGAAAGAATGTGAAGGTAGATGCTGCTTTAACAGGCCAAAGGCAATAGGGGCAGTTTTTAAAACAACGAAAAGTATTACACATAAAATTACTCCCTAGAGACCCTAAATCAAACTGTAGCCCCATGTATGTTACAATGATTTTATTGGGTCCTAAGTATAAAAGAGAGGACAACATAAATAAATACCTATTTAATGTATTCTAAGTCTTCTGTCAGGATTTGACTGCCAGGAACAAAATCCAATGTAATAGTGATTACTAAAATGAATTTGACCTCTGACCTCACACCTGGAAATATTACAAAGAAACTTTGTACTTCTCAGTGGTTCAATTTTAATCATCTGCAAGCACACATCAGTTAAATTAGTGAGCCTACTCCTCTGTGGTGAGACTTCACCCGGAGTACTGCATCCAACTCAGTACATGACAGACATGGGCCTGTTGGGGCAGGCCCAGAGAAGGGCCAAAAAGAGGATCAGAAGGCTGGAGCACTTCTTGTCTGAGGAAAGGTTGAGATACAGGTGCTTCAGCCTGGAGAAAGAAGGCTCCAATGGAAGAGCCTTCCCATACTGAAAAGGGACTTCTAAGAAAGATGGGGATGCCTCATAGCAACAGTAGCTGTAGCAACAGGGCAAGGGATAATGGTTTTCAGCTGAAGGAGGGTCAATTTAGAGCAGATAAAAGGAAGAAGTTATGGGGATAGTTTTGTAATAAGGGTATTGAGATACTGAAGCAGATTGTTTACAGGTGATAGATGCCCTAGCCCTGCAAACATTCAGGATCACTCTGGATGGGGGTCTGAGCAACCTGATCTGGTTGAAGATGTCCTTGCTCATTGCAGGGAAATGGACTAGGTGACCTTTCAAAGGTCCCTTCCAATCAAAAAGAAAGAAAATAAAATCTTGGCTCAGTAGAGAAACCAATAGCCCTGCAGTGACCTGATGCTATTTCACAGTGTCTGTGTTCATTGAGCAGCCTGACCTAGCCCTGCACACTTCCTCCCTTCCCCAATGATGCCTCATAGAGACCTTGGGGTCATCAAATCTCAGGTTTTTCCTACCCATCCTGCTGGGTTACAAAGCCCAATTGCTTTGATCTTGTCATGTGAGTTACTTCTGTCCCACCACTGACTCCATTTCTTGCTGCTCTAAATAAACACTGCTTCTTTTGTACTTTGCAATTTAAGCACTGTGTTAAAATACATGTCATTTTCACAACTATCAGAGTTCTCTGGGTGCTGGATCTTTTTGCAGAGGTCAACAGAATTCTGGTTTGTATTTCATTCAGAACTTTTGGAGGTATATAGAGAAGGAAGCTTGCTCTTTTTATTTCAGCCATCAGGATTGCCAGTATTTTGCTTTAGAACCTGCTTGTAATAAAAGCAGATTCCAAAATCAAGTTCTTCTTATTTCTGTGCCTTACTTACAAAACCATTGTACCTCCTCTGCATCCACCACCTGTTTCTTTTCAGTGTCCAGTCTTCTTCGGATGAATTGCTTTGAAGTTGCATCTTTTGCAGTCTCTGCTTGTTAGAAACTGTCCTTGAAAAGGTTTAGTGGATGTTTCCTAAAATAGATGCTCAAAATAATACTGTACGGAATGCCCAGAAGAGCAACTGCATGATTTTTGGTTAGATCTGCAGGCTTGTTTTGTTTCTAGTACAGCTCAGGCTGATAAGTAAATGTGATGTTAAAAACTTGAAAGAAAGTTACATGATGTCTTCAAAACAATACCAAAAAATTCAACTTTGAAAGAAAAATTCAGCCTAAACATATTGAGCCATTTCAGACAAGCAAGTTTGTACCTGGAAAAGCTTGGTTGTGATGAGAATGTTTAATAGCCATGCTGGAAAAGAAATAGATTTCCTTGTTTGGGATGCTCCTTTATTCAATCACTAAATCCAGACCAGAAATCAGTGGCTGTTTGAGTGATTTCACTGGGCACTTTGTCTCTGGATGGGGAAGAGGGAGAACAGACAGCAAAAAAGCAGTGCACCTATGTTCTGCAGGATTTATCTTGCTGATATTTTTTCCCCCGCGCGAGGCACTTGCTTTTGACACTTCAAATTTATGTTATTTATTTCCAATCCTTATGTTCTAGTGCAGAGCTTTCACTTGGAGCTGAGAGTTATCTGAGGGAGAGAGTGCTATGAATGCCTTCTGTTTGTCTGTGAGAAGGATGTTTCTGTCCTCCAGAAATTCTGTGTTGGAGCAATGAGCTGCACTTTGGAAGGACTGTGTATCACTGCTCTGAAGGACAAGCATATGTAAAGAGAACTGGCTCAGCAGCCAGATAGAGGCAGAGCAGAGATAGATGCAGCAAAATAGAGGCAGAATGAGTTTTAAACAAAGGAGGACTTATGTTTAACTGTGTCATTATGTTGGATTTATATCTGTTACATCATTGCACTTAATGAGCACATGAGGAGCTTTGTGATGTTGAATATACCTAAAGCTATGGAGAGTTTTTTCATGTTTATTTCACCTCCCTCTGATATTGTTTACAGTAACTTTAATGAATATATAACTAGCCATAAATCCTAAAATGTTAATCTATATTCAAGGTGAATATTATTAGAGTATCTCTTGGTACATTTCATGGTTCTACATTAATAAAACTTTCTGCTTTTTATTACCATGCAGGAAAATAAAACATGGTGTCAAGAGAGATTTAAGCCAATATTCCATCTCCAGTACTGTGTTATTCTGCAGATGGATAACATGAAATTCATGCAGAGAATCACTTTGTTCCTATAGTAAAAAAAATGTATGGGCTCAAAGCTTCTGCTAGGCTAGTAAGTCATCAGAATGAATAAGACTTTCATTGTTGATTTGGTATTATGAGTTTATGTAAAATATTGCTTTTTAGTAAGTGATGTATTCATTTTCATTCACTTAGGGTGAGGCCCAAAATACATCTGCCTCTTTATCAAAAAGAGCAGATGCTGCCATTAAATTGCTCAAATTTGCCATCAGAAAATGGTATTGTACTTCTGTTTTGGCACTTAGTCTTTATACTCAGTTATTTTTTTCATGCTTAATATCAGTCTTTCAGTGATGGCTTCCATATAACACATAATGATGACTGGGGGTGGAAACCTTCAATTCTGGGGTTTACTGCAATTTTTTTTGTAAGATATAAAATGCTGTAAATTTATAGAATACAAAGCTATTTCCTCAGGATGCAGAACTTGGCAACTTTGTGCATGTGGTATTTTGTGCTATTTTCAGTTCTATAGTATTTTATGGCTTAATTGTCTAGGAAAGTGCATCATCAGCATTGCATATTTGCACTGGCATGTCAGTCTTGTTTTTTTTTTTAAATAAATAGAATATGTAGTAAATCATAAGTGGCTTTTCAGAATTAAAATTAAGTCAGTGAATGAATTGATTTGTCCTTCCATATGGTGTGTTTGTTTGCAGAGTACCATGCTTGCTGTTGAGATGTATTGTAACTGAAGGATTAAAACACAAGGAGAAGAAAAAGGGAGGATGGTGTGGGACAAAGGACAGCAACTTTGACACAGTTGTTCTTGGAGCCCAAGTTTTGGATGTACGTGACATCCTGAAACTTTTTTTTGCAGGAGACTTTCACACAGTCAGTGAGGGTTTGTTAAACATTCACTAAGTCCAGTTGACAAGTGTGCTATGCTTGCAGAACCTGCAGCCTAGAAATATGGAGGACAATGCAAAGGGTGTTTGCATAAGAGGGCAAAAAAAGCCTGCTGCTAATATGACATTAAGCCTTTGTCATTGAAGTTGGTTGGTAGGACAAGCAAGCGCCATGGGAAAAATCTGTCGAGGGAACAAGCACGATTAGTTACCAGCATTTGAATTATTCATCCAAATTAGGACTTCAATCTCTTAATAAAGTTAGGAGTAGGGCAATGTAAGCAAGTGTCGGACACTGGTGGTAGCTGCAGATCAGAAAAGCTTCTGCCTTCAGCTAAATTGTCTTGAAGATGGGAAGTTGTTTCAAGGACACCGTGGCTGCATGCAAGAGGGAAGACCCAGCAACCCAGTAGAAAACCTTGTGGCTTTCTGAATTAATTGTGGCTGAAATATCATCAAGGGGAGGAGACAAGCCACAGGCACAGAGAGACCCGGGCACATGCTGGTCCTTAACTGTGGGATTTCCTGGTTACTTCAGTAGTAGCAGTCTGCTGTACCTCTGTGACATTGTTTGTGTTCTCTGTCCATCAGAAGCCTGTCAGTACTCTTGCAACTGTTCTTATTTTCCCTTTGTCAAGAAGGCATCAAATAGGCTGTTCTATCAAATAATTTTGGTGTATTTACTCTCACAATTCTCCATTTTCCCTCTCTCATCTTGTGCTTGAGGAGGGCTGTTGGGAGTGGCACGTGAGGTGATGCTCCAGGAGTGCTGCAGTGGGGAAGGAATAGTGGTGGCACTCCTTCTTCCAGGTGAGGTTCAGCCACAGGTGGTGGCCACAGCTAACTGAAATTTCTTGATATTACTGACAGTTTTCTTACTGACAGTTTTCAACTGGTGTTGAAATTCCAGAGAGCTGTTTCCTTTAAGACTTGTTTTTTAACCTTACAGAGTTTAATTTAGATTAAATTGTCCAGTTGGTGATCAGTGAAGAATTAATATAACTATCAGTTCTGCTCAAATCGTGTTTATTGATGCAGACATTTTGTTTGTGTCAATATTGGTCAACATTGGATGCCTCTCTTCATCTCAAGTCTTGGCTTTTGCTGGATATTAATTTTGAACTCTTTTTTTGTTGGAGATTTTTTGTTGTCTTGTTTTGCTTTTTATTGTTCTTGCTTCACACAACACCTACCCACACACCCCTCCCCAGCATGAAGTATTTTTTTTTTTTGTGACTGTGGAAAACTACCATTGCATTCCCAGGCACAGTAATTCTCATCACGGAGCAGAACAGGCCCCCAGCTCTAGACAAGCTTTTTTAAAGGTACTTCATTTTATCATCAAATACTTATCCTCTTTTTGAAAACTTTATGAGCAGTGCCTTATCTAAACAGATTTTTTTTTTGTTGTTTATTTACCTCTTCTGATGAGCCTCTGAAGTACAAATTGGTGACAAGGTTGGAGGAAATGGAGTGAGCTTATTTTCTTTCTGCTTATTGTCTGGAAATGATCCCGGAGTTCTGCCTTTATTTGTATACATTGTGTGTCAGAGCTTAAGCTCATAGAACACATTTGCAGAAGATTTGGGAGTGATGAAATGATATTTGTTTTGACAAATATGTTATGGCAGGTAAAAGCAAATTATTTTGCTCAATTCTTTCCATACAATAACTGTATAATCCTCAGTGTTAGGTACTTTTATAAGTCCCGAGTTATCTTCTAAGCAAGCCACTTAAAGGATTTCATATTGTTGTTTGATTAAAGGAAGTACTGTGCTCTCTAGGATTTACAAATTTGTGAGAGAGTCTTATTGCAAATTTTACATTATCTTGGTAACTCGGTGACTTGATCTTCATAAAATCATAGAATGGTTTGGATTAGAAGGGACCTTAAAGATCATCCAGTTCCAAGCCTCCCTGCCATGGGCAGGGACACCTTCCATTAGACCAGGTTGCTCAGGGGCCCCATTCAGCCTGGGACTCCCAGGGATGGGGCTTCCCTGTGGGCTGCCCAAATTCTGTGGGCAGCCTGTGCCAGTGCCTCACCCTCAAAATAAAGAATTTGTTCCTGATATCTAATCTAAACCTAACTTCTTCAGTTTAAGGCAATTTCCCCTTGTTCTATCACTATGAACACATGTGAAAAGGTTGTATACTCCAGCTCCAAAAGGCTCCAACTTTCTAGTAGTCCCTTTTAGGTACAGAATGGCCCAGGAAGCCTTCCCTTCTCTGGGCTGAAAATACCCAACTTTCTTCCTGCCTTCAAGGGAGAGGTAATTTAGCCTGTTTTCAGGTTAGAGATTGTACCAGTGACAATCATATGTGTAGTTTATTTTCGTATATAGCAAACAGAATGGATTTTTATAGAGGCTATTTTTGTTTTTTTTTTTTTTACTTGGGCTTCTAGTGATGACAGATCACCTAATATGTTACTAGGTATTGTTTCTTGATAGTTTTGATGCTAAATTTAATTTGCATGTTGCCTCTTCATAGCTGTAATATGGAAAACAAATGTAGAATTTAGAGAAGAGAGGATTAGTGATAGCAAGATGCATATAAAATAATCTCACACTGTTTTAAGAGTGAGCAATTGCTGGCTTGCAATTCAGAATTCATTTTTCTAATACGCTTATGTTAACAGTTTTATAATTAAGCTTCACTTAAAATTATAATAATAATTTCCTTTTCCATTCAAGCATAACAAAGCACTTAAACAAGCATTAATAAGCCTCATATCATCTTTGAAAAATAAGTATTATTGCCCCTATTTTATAGTTGGGTAAACATAATTGAGGGTAAGTGATTTAGTCTGAAGTGACAAATCCTGCAAAGGACACCTCCTGGATACCCTTACAGCTCTGTGAACCTCAGTGTTAAAGAGCAGATATTAGGGTGGATCCTTGAGTATTGAGGCTTAGTAACAAAAAAACAAGCTCAACAATGCTTAATGCAGATGGAAAACTGTGTAAATAACATGCATTATGGCAGAAAATGTGGCTCTGAGATTCTGGTGAAAAAGACAGGACTGTGGTACATCACCCTGGGCAAGGGTGGAGATCTCTGTGCTCTCTGCTGCTGTGGAGACGAAGAGCCAAGGAACACGTCCTGGAGTCGGTGACCACAAAAGCAATCCATGAGCATCCTCTGAGAAAAGCATTGTGGTCAGTCTGTTATTTCACAGCTCACTTGTTCAAACATGAAGACCCTGAATCTTGGCTGGGTTATAGGACTTTGACCCATCCCTTGACAAAATGCCCAAGCTGGATGTAAAGGACCTTGTGTGTCACCTCAGTTCTTTGAAGTTTGTCCAAGCAAAGACTTTGTATGTAACCTCTTGATAATGTGTGTAAACAGAAAAAGAAAGCAGTCTAAGGTCAGTTGCACGTTCACATAGGGAAAGCTTTCCTTTCTTTTGGGAAGTTGATTGGTGGGAGATTGTCAAGATGCATTTAATGAATAAAAAAACCTAAGAGTAAAATTAGACTGAATTAAAGCTGACTTTGCTGCTGCTTCCAGAAATATATACTCACCTGCACCACAGCAGGAAATGCAGACTAATTACAGATCCTTCAATGGAAGGCATACCACAGCAGGCTAAGAATATAAAACCTTCCTTCCTTCCTTCAGAAGAAGAAAAAAAAATAGAAGCAAACCATCACAAATAGTGATGAAGCCACCTAAAAATTAAAAGCCCATCTTTTGGGGAGATGGAGCATTTCAGTGTAGCCAAAGACTGCTTTTGGCTTCTTAAATTACACTCTGGCGTGGCTTACTGATATTTTTCAGAGATATCATCATTGTACCTATGTAGCATGTGTAAAGTTCACAAATACAGAAATTAATGCCATTTACATTTGTCAACAGCTTGCATCCATTACTGTGGTTGAAAAGGTCATATAACATATGTTGTATATGCAATGCATATATACATTGTATTATGGCATATAGACATCTGTCTATTGTAAATTCAACATTACAAATTTTTAGGCAAAATGCTTTGATATGGCTGAAAAATCTTTTCCTTTCTATTTCCCAAGAGGTAATTGAGATATGAGAACATAAGGTGTTTCTGAACAAGTATTTAACCTTGGTGCATATTAGAAGTTCAAGTACTTACCATATATAATCAGTATTTGTTCTTAAATTAATTATTAAATAGAAGTTACATTCATGAATATTGATACTTACCAACAGATTAAAGGGGCTATGAGTCAGTTGGTACCTTACTACAACAGAAGGAGCAAAAATTGAAATAGTGCTGTCTCTTGGTTCATTTTTAGGAGTGAACAACAATGATAAGGAAGTTTTATTTTCTAACAGGAAAGAATATAATTATTTTGCTGCCTTGTTGGTATTAGTAGTAGACTAGAAGTAAACCTAGTCTGTCTCTAGGAGGTCTTATAAGGAGCCAAATAAGCAATGTAATCAGGATACTAGAGTCAAAATGGAAGAAAACAAAAATTTGGGATACTCCTCTGCATTAGCCTGCAGTTAGTTTTGTTTAACTTTGATTTGAGATGTAACAGCATTCATTGACTACTGAATTTTTGAAAAACAATATTCAACTGCATTCTGTCATTTATTTATTGTTACTATCAACAGCATTTCTGGATGCAGTATTACCCACAGGACTGAAAAAGATAGAGTGCTTTACTGGAAAAAGAGAGAGTTCTTTATTTTATGTTATGCATAATTTTATGCATAACATAATTTTAAGCAACTGACGCATCCTAACACATCTAACTTTAAGCAGTTCAACGGTGCCTTAATCAGATTATCCTGGTACTTAAAATTAAGCACAGCACTAAGAACATTACTGCATTATGTTTGAATGCAGAAAACAAAATTGCAACATAGCAGAAACAAAGTTTCCACAGGCAGAAGTTAGTTTTATCTCCAATGTAAGTCTTTGACAACCTCCCACATGCACAATTGCATGTACATCATAGTTTTATTCAATCCCAGCAATATCAGGACGTTTGTTGGCTAAAATTGATGGAGTTTCTCACTGCCACTGCAGTTAGACCAAGAGTGAAATAAAAGGCATGAGGCTGTAACAGAGGTCTCATTATTAGGTACCAGACAGCTATAATCCCATCTGTGAGGATGTACAGCCAGCATCTGGGTCATGTGAAATACTCCCTCCCTCCAACCAGAAGCCTTCTAATGATTATTCATGATAATTAATTTTAAAGCAAGCTCTGCAATATATTAAGTGAATGTATTCTCATATTTAGAATCCCTCCCACTGAACAGCATTTCAAGCAGCTATTATTATAACAGTCCTGACAACCCCCTGATTAATCCTCATCCATGTGTGTCAGATATTATTAACACTTAACTAGTCAAAGCTCAATCTTTATTATTCTTTGAGCCTGTTTCTTCGTGCAGAGCCTGAGTGGAGCTGTCACACATGTCACTCTGTCAGGCGAGGATGCATGACCCATTCCCACTTGTTAATTTGTTTACTGACATGTCTT
The DNA here is from genome assembly GCA_003676055.1 of Chloebia gouldiae. NCBI lineage: Eukaryota > Metazoa > Chordata > Aves > Passeriformes > Passeridae > Chloebia > Chloebia gouldiae. Next base: position 6,710,478 of record QUSF01000025.1, read on the forward strand.
GTGTGAAATGCCTCTAAAGATGGTGGTGGCAGTTCTAACCGCTGGTGCCCATGTCAGTGGTGGTGGCTGCTGTCCTTTGAGGGTAAATAAGTGTGCAGTAGGTATGGCACAAAGTGCAGTGTTGGCTGCTTCCCATGCACGCTGCCCTGATGCTCTGCTGATGCTCAGTCTGCTGTGACTGCAGTGCTGGGCACCAGTGGGCACCGTGTGGGCACAACTTTGGCCAGAGCAGGTGACTTGGCTCAAATACTCCCAGGAGTGTTTGTCCTGCTGTTCCTGGTTTCTGATCTGCTGTCATGTAGCAGTTGCTGCAGTGGGTGAGATAGGTTTCATCTGGCATACTCTGCAACTGGATCTTCTGGAATAATCTTTACAATTTTGGGTTTAGAAGGGACTTTGAATTCATTGGCTGGGTTCTGTCAATTAAGAGTAGGTGTCTCGTGCATTTGTCTTCTTTCATTACTGTGGCAAGCACATTTCTCTCACTCTCAGGATTTTTCATAGAGGTGCACAGAGAGAAATGGAAGAGAAAACAATTTCTATTTCTGCTCCTTGTTTTTCCCATGTGGAATGTGTTTGGAGAATTGTTTACCTGGAGTGAGTGCTTGATTGGATTCTGGTGAGGATTGTTTGAGCCTGATGGCCAATCCAATCCAATTGTGTCTGGACTCTTGCAAGCAGGGTCACGAGTTAGTTAGATTAGAGATAGAGAAGGAGAAAGTAGTATGTAGTTTTTAGTATCCTCCTTTTATATAGTATATGAATGTATTTTAGCATAATTATAATAAAGAAATAATTCAGCCTTCTGAATTGAGTCAGACATCATCACTTCTTCCCACTGGGTTCGCCTGCATCTACAACACATTACAAACTGAATTTTGCCTGGACTGACCTTAAAATTTTCTGCTTGGGCCTTTGCTGTCTCTGGCTCCAGTCTGCCTGGAGATGCTCTTATGCTGTCATTAGCTATAATGTGCTGGCAACACCTTCAGGTTTTTTGGGGTTTATTTTTGTGTTCATTAGCAAAAATACTTTGTCAGCTTTTTAAATTTAATTCCCAGAAATAAGAAGAATGCAAAGATTATTTTCCCCCTCCTTCAAAGTATATGCTTCAGACAGTTGATTTTCTGATCTGATTTGTCAGTATCTGTATGGATGACTTTAGCAATGTGGCTGCACTGAATGTCTGCCATGGGAACTGAGGAATGCTGTCTCTCTATAGCCTTGCTAAGAAAACTGAAGTAGAGGTGGATTCTATTCTTGCTATCTCTCTCTTAAATTTGACCAGGCTCATGCAGAGTGGGCTTCAGCTGTGAGTCCCTTCATTTACCAGCTTTGTCATTGCAAAGAACCTATTTCTGCACCCACATATGATGGTTGTCATTTAACAACTGACGTATTAATTGGGCTTATTCAAGAACTCTTGTACTTCATCACATTTCTGGATATTCAGCTCTCTTTTGGTGGTGTGTCTCTGTTTATAATAAGATTATAATGCATGCTAGCTGTAACTCTATATATTTATCCAGCTGACATTAAAATAGAAATGGAGAATTGAAGAGTGGTCTTATTCTTGAAATGGAAGCGTTCACTACCAACTGTTCTCTGATCTCCATATGTTACAAAACTAAAATTCAGGTGGTTTTTTAAGTACCTTTTTCAAATGCAGGGTAGTAGATAAACTTCAGCTGCAGTACTAAAATTGAAATGTGTGAGTATATTGCTTTCACACTGAACAAAGTGCAGTTGAACTCCAGTCTTCCACTGAACTAGCAGGGTTCCTTTCCCAGTATGGCTCAGAAATGAGACCTAATACACATAAGGAGCCTTACTGACAACTTGCCTTGCCTTGGTGCAACGTGTCTGCAGTTTGGGAGTTTTCATTTAAAGATTTTTCACTCTTCATCTGTGAGGTCTTGCACACAAAAACAGCTTGATCACATCTGGCTTCAACAAACCATTTGCAGGTCTTGAATGACTAATTTTTGTCTGTTTGCTTGGGAGAAGAGGCATTTAATTTCCTGCATGTTTGCCAGTACTGTAAGTACTGATCATATTTTGTGTGGCTTTGTGCAATTGCAGAGTCCTTTCAATTTTTTGCGTCCTGTTGTTCTATGTTTACCTTCACTGGTCCAGTTCTTGCTTTCCTTACCTTGAAAATACTTTTGTGCAGGCTGGTTAATAGAAGTTCTTTGAGGCTCTTCAATTATATGTTGTTTTTTGCACCTTAAAGCAAGGTCTTTCAATGCCTCTAATTTTTTTGTCTAGTTAGAATTTCTGGAACTGCTGGGACTTCCTCACAGGACCTAGTGTATTGTTCTGTCAGTCTGCAGTTAGAAACACTTTTTTCCCTACATTTGAAGCTATTTTGTTCACCAACATCCATTTTGATCCTCTTTGCTAGTTTCATTCACTGTCTTTTGTTGCAAGTGGTAAAGAAACCCTCACTTCTGGCCAACTCAAGAGATTGTCAGTAGAAATTGAGGAATTTTTTGGCATCTCTCTTGCTTTACACACACACACAAATAAGTGAATCATCCCCATGGAGTCTTTGTTTAATGTAGCTGAAATAGAAAAATGTGTGTAGAATGAGAAATGATTGGCAGGCAAATATCAGTACAAAGCAGATTAAAAAAATGTGTCTAAGCTTGTGGAGAAATGTTGATTCTAAAAACTAGTTTTAGACACAAAGGCCAATATGAAGAAAACTGACAGAAAATCCTGCAGCAGGAAGCTGAATCTATCTTGGTGCAGCCTGTGCATTTGTAAATTCATAACAATAGCAGCTGCTGCACCAGATAGTCTCTCTGGCTCACTTGCTGTCCTTTCCTGTGAGCAGATAAGAGGAAGAAAATGGGAATTGCATTATGTTTCCTGTTCCTGTTAATTTCGGATCTGGAAAGGGCTTCTGCTTTACTCTGGTAATTGGGTTATATACTGCAGAAGACCAATATATTTTCATGATTAATAATCTGTTTTGGCAAATTATGTATTTTTGAAAAGTCCATGGAGGATACTGCATTTTAGTCTTGGAATAACCATGGTTTGCTCATTTATAAGTATGCTTCTCTGCTCTTGCATAAATGTGCATAAATCACATTTCAAACATGAGATAATCATCAGCAGTCAGTAAAAAAAGATATTTCCATGGCAACAGTTGCTAAATAGAACAGTGCATCGGTACCTCCTCCCTGGTTTTGTCCAGAAGCCTTCCTGACCTTACCCATGAGTAACCAAATAATCATACCTGTTAAAAAACAGCAGCCTCACCGTTGCACATGTCAAGAATTATTAGAGCACAGATTAGCAGTAATTCGATACTGCTGACAGTACTGGGCATCATCCTTTTACAACTGCACTTCTGAAACTCTCCATGGGCCCTGTCAACTTATTATGGCCTTTCCTCAAGCCTAGTGGAGTTGCTGTAATTGTATTTTGAGAGCTCTGGAAAAATCATCTGGCCTGGATTAAAATCTGACCAGTCTTCCTGATTTCTTCTTGAAAGCAAAGAAAAAATTTTGGAAGTGGTAGCATTTCAGTGGCTCTATGGTCTTTCTTGCTTTTCTTTATATATGTCCAGGGAAATTGCTGTTTAAAGGAATGAGCTGAAGTTGTTCAGTAGACCCTTGGAGGTTATTGCTCCTAGATGTGCAGGTAACATCAGAGTGAGCATGAGGATTACAGGATGATGGACACTGGGCTGGTGTGAGGGCTACTCCTTTGATAGCATACTTGATGGGAAATTTTAAGAGTGACAGAGGCAGGTCAAGAGGGACCTTTATAGGAGCTCATTTGTGATGGAACATTAGAAAAGAAAATTGAGGTTTGTTTCCATGAACAGTCAGCAGCATCGTTCTGCTGTAATGTTCTCCAGGATTAATTACTGTTAGGCAGTTTCTAACCATGGGAAATATTTTACTTTTAAATCTACCTTATCACTACTGTGAACTGTTCTAAATTTCAAATCAAAGTTTTCTAACGAAGAGCTCAAACAGGCAGAGAATTAACTGATACTTTTTCTTTCCATTTTTTGTCTTCAAGTATAAGCTACAGGGACATACTTTGACTGTGTCTGTATTGAAAGAGGAAAATCTCTTTGCTAGTATCTAAAATGTTTCCTGTTTACAATGCTTTTCCTGAGTCTCAACCCTCTCAGTATCTTTTTTTTTTGTTGTTGTTGTTGTTTTGTGAGGCATAAATTCACATGGCCTTGTTCCATCAGGCTGTGCTCTGTTTCATCCCCTTTATGTGACCTGACTTATCTTGTGCTTTGTCTTTATCTTTGCCTGTTCTTACTTCATCCAGAACTGGAAACTTGAGGACTGAAAAGAGAATGGCAGAGGCGGACCACGCTTATTCCTGCAGCCTTAGGAATCTGGTGGGAAGCTGGAATCTGCACTGTTCTGTTCTCTGTCTCCTAGAGCTATCTTAGGCAAATGTGGAGAATATAGATGCTAAGGCTTTCAGGAACATTTGCTTTCCTTTTGGGGCAGTTGGAGATGTAGAAATGGACTCTCTAATGGGAGGCAACTGAGGAATAGATGAGTTCCTAAAGGACTTGGAAGAATGACAGCTGTCATGTGTCATGGGTTTTAAAATCCTGTGTGTCCCTGACCAAAATGGGATTGTTATCAGGTTGTTTGGTGTATGGTAATTTCTGAAATGAATGCAGAATATTAGTGGATCTTAATTGATTTTGCACCTGCATTTTTTTCTTTTATCTGAGAAGTAAAATTAAATTTAATCACTGTTGCTCTTTATTAAGAAAATGGAATGAAAAATCTCAGCTGCCTTTAACTGTCCCTGCATCTCTAAACCAGCTAATTTTGTGTTTCCATCTGACTCTGTATGTGATCAATTGTGCTTCATCTGCTGTGTATGAAGAGAGTTTAATGAAGTTTAACCAGGCAGAATGAAAAGCTGTTAATATGGTCATTTTGAGTTCAGGGGGTTGTGTGATTGTATTCTTATAGATTTCCTCACAAATCTAAGAAAGGACAGTTGTGTAAAGTCAGTTTCCCAAGGAGCACCATTTTCTTCTATACTGAGAGAACTTGTCCATCTTTTCTGGCAGCTGTCTGTTCCATTGGAGTAAATTTTAAGAGGGCCTTTTTCATTATTAAACTTGGAGGATCAGAAACACCAATGATACCTTATTCAGTGTCATAATTAAACACAAAAAGCCTGATCTTGGAGTTTCTGGAAATAGCTGTGTGGAGCTATTTCAGGTTTAGATGCACTAATTGACTTTGGGATCACTTGACCATTTTTTGGTTTTACCAATGTGTGAAAACTTACTTTTTTTGTATTCTTCTGGTTTTATTTGCCTGCTGAGGTTGTGCCTCAGATTATGTGTGGAGTTCACGGACGTACTCAACAATATTAGGAATTTCAGATAGAGTTATCTGTAATTTAAGCATCTAATTCCCTATTTCCAGGGTAACATAGCATGGGACACATCACCAGGAAATCAGACAGACTAGAAAAAGGGTATGCAGTATTGAGAGAAAAAGCAAAAAAGGAAATTGTAAAAAAAAGAAAGAAAAAGAAAATAATGAGATGCACAGGAAAAAAAAATATACTTGAAAGAAGGAATGTATTGAATTGTGAGGCTGTAAGCAAGTTCAGGAATGGAATTAAGAAGGGCTGAAATAGGTGAAGAAAGATACCATCTCCTGCCTGAATTCTGTGCTTCCCCACAAAACCTTTTTCTCCAAGCATTTTTTTCTCCAGACCTTTCTGTCCAAGCATTTCAGATGGATGATCTCCTTTGTCTCCTCTGTCTTCCTGTGGCATCTTCAGTCAGCCTCTGTTTGTGTTCCATGCACTAATTCCTCACTTTGGTGGTTTACTATCTCCAGAGGAATGACAGCTGTTGCCAGCAATTGAAGTGAGTCTGTGGTTGTTTTGTGTGAGCAACAGGGCTGGTAATTTTATGGGTTTTGCTCCTTGTACCTCACAAGAATTAAAGCTCTGTTGATGAGGGTAGAAGTGAGCTCTGCTGGCTGCTGCTGTAACTCCCAAGGCAGTCATCACTTGCTGTTGGAGAAATGTATCTTTATGAGACCAGTCCGCAGCAGTGATTTTATCTTTGGCTTTTGTAAAGGTAAACATGTAAAAAAACCTGGGCAGTCTGAAATTCCTGCTTTCTATCTCTTTTTTTATTTTGCACTTTTTCACCCCCTTCTTGGCATCTGTCAAGGGACATGCTGCTTTGAGGCAGTGACTGACAGCACAGGTCAGAAATGTGTTTGCCTGTCCCTCTGAAAGCGTGTGTTTGTTGCACAGAACTCATTCATATTCTTGTCACGTGTGTAACGTTCAGATGTTGTGAAATGCTGCTGAGTGAGACCTGACCTCTCGGCCTGATGCTGATTATTATGCTCAGTATAGTGCATCCAAGCACTGTTTGCCTCTGCAAGATTTAATAATGAGCAGAAGATGAACTAGTTAGACATACACCTGAGTTTTATGTATTTATACCTGCTGTCATGTGTGTTTGTTTGTTTCTTAGCTCCAAAGACAGAAGTCAATGAAACCAAATGTGGAAGTAATGAAAATAAAATGCTACTGTGTGAGGTGCATTTGTTTCTGAATTCTGTGTCTTGAGATCAAATAAAAATGAAATAAGAATAGCTTTAAATTAATATAGAAGATAAACAGGACCAAAAGATCTGAATAATTTTTAATTTAGCTTCTGGACATAAATTAAGTCTTTTTTCGCCATGAGAAAGTTAGACCTTCATTCCAGGGTCTTCTGTAGAATTTTTGCAAGACTTGGTGCCCTTTTTAGTGACATGGTTGGTGGTGACTCTCAGTAAAGGCAGTTGATAGATGGAGTGCTAGGGTGATGAATAATGCAAGCTCTGTTGGTTTTTAGCAGTGGCTGCTGTTCACTGCCTGCATTACTGCTGTTGTTAATGGCATTGGTAAGATGACTTCTAGACAGTGTCCCCTTATAAAGTCTGCAGGGAGGTGCTGGTTTGGGTCATTGAAGAGAGGAAACAGCAGCTTACACCACTTCTTGTACATCTCTGCCAAGGGATGGAGGCCTTTCTTAACTTGACCTGTACTTGGATATACAAAATACAACTTGCAAGCAATTCAAACTGTTACCTTTGTGTTGGGTCTTTAGCTAGGCATTAATAGTTTGATCAATGAATCCTAATATTCCTAATGAGTATAGGAAGGGTGAAAATGTAACTGGTCTGTGAAAGATTAATTCCTTGTGAATGTGTAAATGGAGCTGGATCAGGTGACAGTAACAGAGTACAAGTTGGATACTTGACCACTCTTCTGATCATTGCCTTCATCAGCAACATTTCAGCATGTCAGCAGCATGCATACCTACTTCGGACTTCACTGCACTGCTCTAAGACCAAAATAGACACAGCTCATACTAACAACTTTTTGCAAAGCGTAATGCATGAAAGGATTGGAAATCTCAGAGTTAGAGTTCAGAGCATGCAGAGATTGGTGTTCTCTTGTGGTTTGATGATAAATTTGCATTTCAGAAACCCATATTAGCAAGCACAGGAAAACATTTAGCTCAGCCAAAGGAACTTTTGGTTTGTTTGCTGAGCAGTACAACCTTGACGCAATGAAAGATCCTGAGGGTTTCCACATGTCCTCAAGGAATACTCCTTTTTTCTGGGTGGAAGCAACTTTGGTGGTGTTTCAACACGTGATGTCATAGTGTATGAAGAACATCTAGTACGTGAAGCAGAACCGATCTTCCACTTCTTCTTGAAATAATTTTGGCATGTCAAATGGCCTGCTGAACTGAAACTGACTCACAGACTGCTTAGTCCCTTGTCACAGATGAGAACCATCATTAATCAGTAGTTTAGAGAGTTCAGGATCTAAGCTGAAGCAAATAACCCCACTTATGTTGAAGATAAATGGTTATTGACGTGGCAAGATTTGCCAATACTATTAAAACGATCAGCAACTGTTGTACTGTCAGCAGTGGAAAATGTTCAGAGTTAATTTCAAGTTGATATCTCAGAGCTTTCTTCTGAACACCTGCTGTTCAGGACTGGAATGTGAAACATTAACTGTGATTATTCCCCCTTCCAACCCCCACTCTGAAAGGCACCCAAAACCAAGCAGGTGTTACACCTTAAATTAAAATTATGTCTAACATCAGTTAAAAAGCTGTAATATCAGGGACATGACTAGATTGTATAGAAAGTTCCTCGGGTTTGGTCTTTGTAACAAAGCAAAACTGCATTCTGCTGAGGGATCATTGAGTAAATTTCTTGTGGAAGACAGCTTGTGGAAAATGAGACCACTGGCCATTTTTGGATAACGATGAGCAGTGTTGCTGTTCACTGGGAGGGACAGGAGAAGAGACAAGAAATGTTGCTTTGGCTGCCAAGTTAAAAGGCTTCCATGTTCAAAGAACCACCTATGTTCAATGAGTCTGACTAGATAAATGCACGTGGCATACAGATAGATGGTGTATGTGCTAGATGTGCAGCAAAATGTGGGCTTTAGAAGTGCTCTTGATTTCAGAAATGTAAATAACATTAATATGAACAGGAAATATGGTCCATGTTGTGGTTTCTTTACACCGTTGTATATCTGGTCTTACTTAGCGTGATAAAAGCTAAGGGTTTATGGAGTTGTTCTTGGAGGAAATTAAATAAGAATCAGCTCTCAATCTTTCTGGGGTTTTTATAGTCCAATTTTGTTTTTCATGAGCTTCAGCTCACTGGATAGTTTGTTTGTGTTTTGGATGACGAAAAAAGGGAAAGAAGAAGAAGGAGTATATTTTTTTCTACTTTAATACACAATGGTTAAAGGCACTTTTAAAAAATCAAATACTTTTACTTTTTCCTATCTTCTGAAAAAACTACTGTTTGCATGCAGGCATTTAGGAACCCTCACAGCAACTTAATGAGAAAAATATAAAACTACCTTTATTTTTGAAACAGATGCAGAAATTAAAGCAAGATTCTGAAGGCTTCCACTGATTTGGAGTATTTATCACTTTTGAGTTCCCAAAGAAAAAATAATTTGGAGCTGAATGTGCTCAGACTCCTATGGAAAGTCACTGGATTTGTGAGCCTGTTACTAGTTCTAGATTTCTGCTCTTGTAGACAGTTCACATACAGCTTGACACAGGATGAAGAGAATTACTGAAATTACCTGCCTCTGTGAATGTAAGTGCCTATCCATTTTTATACCACCAGAATTACTTTGATAGCCACACAAATGATTTTATTGCGTGGAATTTGAGGTGTTGGGAAACGTCTTTGGAAGCCCTGGAAGAGTTGAGCAGGTAGGTAGGCAGTGGGTGGGAACAGTGTCAGCCCACTCAGTGAGGAGGGAGCTCTCCTGTGCCAATTTCTTTCTCTGTGTTTTCTGTAGTAGGTTTTGGCTTATTGGATTTCACTATGACTGTTTTATCTGACTGTTCCCATTGTCCATGTGGATGTTGTGATTCATGTTTGATATTTCCAGCCTCATTCACTGTGGATAGAATAGACTTTTTGAGAAATGTGTAAAATAATAACTTAAACCAATGATCTGAGTAGTCCCAGATTATTAGAATTTTTAAATTGCACATGCAGGTAAAAGCAGCCTCACCTGGATTGTTGGATCATTTAATCTCTGAACATGTTGAGTTCTGTTAAGAAATGTACTAAGGCTGGGTCAATTTCAAGCTGTTTGTCCTACTGTACTTTATTTCCTCCAGTATGTCATCTTTTCAAAATGCATCTGTTTTTAGAAGGTCTTTGTCATAAACTGTGTTTCACACATCAGAAGTGATTGAAGGTGTAATTGCTTTTTGAAGCTCCATTTGCACTTTCCTTAACACATTAAATCACTCACACTGTACATGCCAGATCTACCTTATCTGACATCTGCATTTTAATATGTTCCTATGCTGAGAAACAATTTCTAACTCTCCTAATTCTTCCAGTTTCTAACTCTGAGTACTAGATGCAGATGCTAGCTAATGTTTTGGAAATAATATTTTGCAGGATAATGGCAACGGGAAGGTTAAATGGAAATTGTCATAGAGTCTGTGTTAATTTAAATAATTTTAATTTATTTCACTATCAATGCTTTTTGTTTTGTTGGTTTTTTTTTAATACAATGGAATTTGTGGCAAAGCTTACTAAGATAAATTTGGATAAATATACTGTAGCTTTTAATATACCCATTCATCTGTAAACTGTGCTTTTCTATAGAGATCTTCCTGTATTTGCAATGGTTTCATATTTCTTTACCCAGATTAAGGCTATGCTCCGCTCACATTATTCTGTCCTAGCAATACAAAGATATCATAGACTAGCCAAATAAACAAATTTGCATATACTTTTTTCATCAATGGCTTTGATTAAAAATTTATTTTCTGTAGTCTAAAACCTTAAATATGACTTGAATTCCAAAATGTCAGGAGTGATGGATTTATGTTTTGAACTGAAAATAGGCATTTTGCTGTTGTCAACAGCAGCAAGGAGGAAGACCACAGGTATTGTAAAAAATCTTGACAGCTGGCCAGGTAAATATTTTCATATAAACAGGTCAGTTTTGTCTGGGATAAGAGTCAGATATGCAGCATGCTGTTGGATATGAATATCCAACATTTTTGCCCCCATCCCTTGGAACAGCTGATGATATTTTAAAGATGGACAGAACGGTGGTTGCCTATGGCCTTTCCAAATGAGGCTTTCTGTGTTGTACCAACAAAGTACTGCTATCTATTGTTCAGGAAACAGACTGAAAAATAATGAAACAAGACCAGCCTGGGATTTTCATTCCCTGTTTGCTTTTGCAAATGCTTGTGTTGATTCTAGGGCAAGATGTATGGCCTGAAGCTAAAGGAGGAAGAAACTTTTCACTGGATATTAAGACATCACTCCCAAAAGGAAGAGCAATTAGTAAACTAAAACCAAGCGATCATGGAGGCAGCATTGCTGCAAGTAAATCATAGCTTTTCAAATAATGATTGGCAAGGTGCCACACAAAGAACAGAGGCTGGACTCTCCTAGCTAGGGTATGCTGTGCCTGTAATTCTACCTCACATGACAGTTGCAAAACAGCAGGACTTCATTCCAAAATCACACTGCACATCCAGATGGTGTTTCAGGTTATCCACTGCATCTCCTCTCCTATAATGTACTTTTTGCTATGACATTTTAACTAACTAATTAGAAATTCAAATGGATACCAACTGAGTAATTTCAGGTCAGGAATGCACTGTTGCTCTATTTTTAGTGTACTGCTCTCCTTGATCAGTGCACTCTAGCAAGTTCCTAAGCATGTAAGGAATGCCAAGGAAGTGAATGTAATGACTGTTATCGTTGAACTTAGACATATATTAATTTTCTGAATCAAGAAAATATAGACAAATAAAAGCATATTTGGAATAGGAATGTGCTTTCTATTACGAGTATTACATTGTCAGCACTAGTAGAATACAACAGGTGGCTTTGATAGTTTCTTATTAGGAAACAAGAAAGAGGAGGGTAGTAATAGTAGCAGCATGAATTTTGACTACAGAGAAAGAAATTATTGAAGTTGGTCTTTTTCTAAGTAGAAGGTAAATGTAACTTGTGCCAGAATCACCAAGTTGTTTGTTGCTACTTAAGTATTCTAACAGTTTAGAAAACTTATCAAATATATCTCACGGTCTCATTGTCTTTAATACTTAAAATGTTCTGATAATGTCTCCTAAGTATTCCTTTTGAAAACCAGAAAATTTTGCAGTATAAGAACAGAGGTCGAAACAATTTTATTCCAAACATTTCTTTATATGTAAGACAAGGTAGTTGCCAAAACATGTTAACATTTTTTATTTTACTGAGTCCAGGATATGAGCTTCAGTAAAGATACCGCCAAACCAGCATTCAAATATTATTGGGAAGCTACAGGTACTGACTTCAGTGGGGCACCATTTTATCCTGAAACAGTCAGATTTGCCTCCTTAGGACCTGATAGGAGAGGATGTAAGGCTGTATGATGTTCCTGTGGTTGACATGTTTGGAAGGAGATCAAAGAATGTCTCAAAGTTGAGCCACTCAAAATAAATAGTCAAAGGTTTTTTAGCAAAAGTTTTGTCAGGAGAATCATATGGGGTGGGAACTGTCTGATGGGACAAGATTTCTGGAAAGCCAGGATTGCTGTTCTTGCAGCTGATGGAGTCAGGCTGAGGAAGGGGAGCACAGAGAGTTGGCACTGTAGAAATAATTTCCTTTGTAGCCCTCACTCCATATATGCTAACTTGCGAGTTACAGCTTTGGAGTTTGTTAAACTCTGTTAAGGTTTACCTTTGTTATGATAAACTTTGGAGTTTGAAGCAATAAGTCTCTCTGGCATTTGGGCCACAAACATATTAGGCAGAGGGGTCAAAGGGAATGTACTGTGCCCAGAGCCATGCTAATATAAATGGTAGCTTATTTTGTCTTTGCTAAAGCTCATGCCTGGAACTTAGCACCCCAAATTTCCTTTGGCTCAAATGTGAGACATATTCTGTGAACTTTCATCAGTCCTTAAAACAATGATTACCATTTAACAAGATTCCACATTTTGGGGCAGTGGAGGTTTTGGGTAAAAATGTAAAAAAATAATGTAAAAATGGTAAAAAAAATATTGGGCAACAGGAAAGGAAGAACAGTGATAAGGTGGCAGAGGAATAGAAACAGAGTTCTACTTTTGTTTAGGATAATTATTACAATGTCCTTGTACGAAGAATTTGAATTTTTTAAAGCTAAAATTTATCTTCTTAGGATAAATGCTGAAAGAGTGAAAGGACCATTTTGAAAGGATGTTCTGAAAATAATTAGTATCCTTTGCTTCAAATCCTGTAATAACATGAAAAGCAGACAATATCTGTTTCTATTCCTGTTAACAAAGAAGAATTTACTTTTTGATACATTGAAAACATCATTGCATTTGAATTATAGTGAAAAACCATTTTCATGGTGGTATTGTGACTCCCTATCATTTGAGCATGAAAGCTTGTTTCTGCAATTCAGTCAAGGAGAAAGAACCAGCAACTCCTGTAAATTCATTACAATAAAGATGGAATCATTAAGGACATGATAGGATATCTTTGTCTGGGACTAGGAGAAAGGTTTACAAGCTTTCAATATTTCTACACAAGTAGAAATGTCATTAAGAAAGGACATCTGCCTACATTTGTAATGGACTTAAGAGAATCTAGGAAGAATGCCAGGGAGGATGAACTGTTTCACAAACAGGCTCAGCTACAGTAGTACAGCTGTATACTAAAGTCAGACCAATTAATTCTTTAAAGCATCCACCAAGGCACATCAAAGGTTACAAGTTGGGCAATAGTCTGAGAAATGGAAAATATATTGCCACCTATTTTTTAATAATTTAAATTAAAACTATATATGAACACTTGAATGACAAGAAGAAAGAAAAACTCAAATAATTAAAGGAAGATCCTCTATTTTTGCACTTCTCATTCATTCTGCATTTAGACATTTGACATGGTTTTTGATGAATGCACTTACCTGCATGATGAGAAACAGTTTCAGTTGTAATATGCTTCAAATAATATCCTTCTCCTTCTAGTCCTATTCCCTTTTTGTTATGGCATTTCACAGATTTTTTTCCAATGGATCAGACTTTACTACAATGGAAGTCTCTTTCTGTTGTATTCCCATAATTTTTACAATTTGCTATTTTCTGTCCAATAAGTGTGCTGCAGTTATCTGACTCCCTGTTATAAGCTCACTCTGGTACTTTGTCCAAGTTTAAGAATATGTTTCTGTCCCAAGGCTCAAAGTGGTAATTTTTCTGTATCAAATCTCATCTTTAAGGGATTACTGAGTTAGGGCCACTTTGGTTGGTTTGATGTGCATTTAGACTATCTGAGCTGCCATTTTTGAAGGTCGCATTTGTTAGGGGGCCTTCAGGCCACTTCCAGAATTAACTAACAGAGTATGACACCCAGGAGAGTTCATTTCATTTAAAACAATGTAGCATGCAAAAAGTTGTCCATCCCCCTTATGAAACTGGTGAATTTGTACATTACACAAAGTCTTTGGCATTTTTTTTAGCAAAGCAATTGTCCCCCTTTATCCTCACCTCCATTAAATTACCAATATGGGATAAAGGGTATTATAGATTATAGACATCAATATTAAAACTTCTTCCTTTGTGATGTTTTTTCATACCAAATAGTCTTTTTTTTTTTTTTTTCTCCTTAGGGAACCTAAAAGGAAAAATGCAGTCTGGGGTCATACATTGTTTTGGCGTGGCAGTAAAACCCGTAGGTTTTTTAGCAGGTACGAGGTGTAGAGAAAGGCAGTTGAGTTGCACTTTTTATTTTTCTCCTAATTAGATTGCTTTTTAATACCTACATGTAATATTGTAAAAGAGTGGAAGAACAAATCAGCCAGCCTTGAACTGCCCTAAAATTCCTAAACTCTGGGGAGAGGGCAAAAAAAAAAAAAGCTTGTTTGTACCAGATGTATTATTTTCCCAAACAAGAAGAGGTAGAGAAGTATTGTTTTAAGATTTTTTTCTGTTTCAGCCTTTGAAAAAAATCCCACTTTCTAGAAACTAAGTTTTAAGTCTATAAAGTCACTTTGACAATCAGCTGCTAAGTGCTGAGGTTCTGCTGCAGTGATGTATTTGCAGAATACTGGTGACATTATCTGTGCTGCACAAGACACAAATATAAAGGGAATTTCTGCTCCAGTGATCTCCCGTTCCAGAAAACAGACACAAAGGAAGGCTCAACTTGCTGTGCATCCCAGAGAAAGGAGGTGATTGTAGAAATAATTCCATGTCATTAAATAATTTCTGGATAGCTTCCCTTACTGTTTTTAGTTTTTAGTGATTTGAGTTGGCAGCTGCAATTTACAAATTTGCTTGGCAACATCCAGGAGCTTTTCAAAGTGGTTTCAATAACCTCTGGCAGGGAGCAGAAGAGAATTCACTTTTTTTGGAACAAATTTATATCTTACTTTTGATAGTTTCTTACTTCTAATAGTCACATTGAAGTGTGGCTTTCCTTGCCTGGTGACTCAGATTTTTTTCCTCTAGTGTCAGTTCCTCAAGCTGTTGAAGATATCTTTCAATTCAGTGCCCAGATTGTTGGAAAGTTGAAGGACAAACAGTTCGCTGAAAGAAGTCCAGTTCATTTTTTTCTACTTGTACAGAATTGTGCTTTCACTGCTTTTGACAAATTATAGGATTGTGACAACTGCAGGCTTGTGACTTCTGTTTGCTCTAGGGTTTGTGGTAGGAACAATGGGAGATAAATATAAGCTTGGAGGACAAAGATGTGCAACACCCAGCATGAAACGGACATTGGTTATCTGTCTAGATTGCTGGTAAAATATAATGCAGCTTCATAAAAACAAGCTCTGGGGGAAAAGCCTGTGATATTGGTATACCAAGTTTCTCTGGAGAGGGATGGATAGGAAGGGTCAGGAAGAGTCAGGACAGACCACTTAATCTCTAAGGTTTTTATTGTGTACGAAATTATTAAAACAGACCTTGTAAGTTAGAATCTACTTTTTACAGCTGGCATTATTGACGAGAGTAATGAAATAAAACCTTGACTGTTTTATGTTTCACTCATGAAGGACTTGGGATCTTAATGGGGCTCATTGATGGGCAGAAAACTGGTGAAACTCAGTGAGCACACTGGTGCTTGTTGAATGTGATTGTTGCTGGAAGTTTCTAATCATGGAGGAGCAGAGAAAGGATCTAAAAAGAAAGCCCACGTGGGAACAGTAGGGGTTTACTTGTAGTTTGAATGAATATTCCTCAGTCTCCTGTGCTGCAGCGAATTGAAATTATCAGAAATTAGGTGCTCTGAAAAGAGCTAACAGGCTAGAAAGGCTAGAAAAAGCTGCAGCCAACAAGGAGACAGAAAGTGATCTTCAAGCAGAATTAAGACTAGCTTTTTTTTTCAGAAAGAGGGTTATAGTCATCTACATATACCTACAACACCAAAGCATACAGTAGTCAGATGAAAGGATAGTATTTTTTTTCTCCTAAAGATTATAGAGACATATTCCAGGAAGTTTTCTGGTGTACATAAATTTGTTGACACATCAGCATGCCCAAAATAGGTAATTTTAACAGTTTCACACTGTGTGGCTCCAAAAGTTCCTTTATAATTCATAGAAACACGTAAGAGGGTGGAAAATGCTTAAAATAAAAAATGCTGTATCATTGGCTTTAACAGAAACACACACACAGAAGTATGTTAAAGGAAGCAGGATAAGAAACATTGCAATAAAAGAAATGAAGAATTTGGGAATTGGGGATGCAGGCAACACAGAGATGTTATTTCTGGAAAATGTGCTTGTACCATGAAGGAGACAAATATTTTCTCAGAGTTTGGTGAATAGTCATGTTTTAGAGGTGGAGAGGGGGATACAGGGCTCTCTAAAGAATTCTTGTGTTTCATTTGTTTAATTTTAGAAGATTGATTTTCTTCATTGATAGTAGACCTGGGAGAGACAAACAAACAAACAAAACCCCCACAAAATTATTTACCTTTTCTGTTGTTTTGTGGAAGAAAGGGTTCTTTAAAAAAAAAAAAGTTAACTTCTTTTTTTATTGTCTGCAGTTCACTGAGAGCTTAACACTACTCAGTATGGCAACACTCATAGTTTAGCTTGTATTTCACTGTATTTGTGGTTTATGGCTGTGTTACAGGTTGGTATTACAGGCTATAGCTCTGGCTGATGGGCAGCTCACATCAATCAAAGTATCTGATGTGAAGGCAGGAGCTGGGGAGATCTTGCTTCTAGTGACTTTGACCTTGTTAATTCAGTTGGTTTACTAAGCTGGGAACTCTGACAGTGAATTTTTACAGGTTTGTTGGGTGAGGAGAAATGGGACTGAGCTTTGCAGCTCCAAACAGCACCTGAAAGGTCCCATGTTTTCTCAGGAAAGCACTGACCTGTCTTCTTGATCACCATGGCAAAAGTAGGAGTCGCTATTATTAACAGCAATAAAAAACATTAAAAACAAAGTATATTTATCTATTGTTGATTCAACTGAGTTATAGTTTAGCTTTTTCTATTGTCATTGTCTGTTTCATGGTTGTTCTTTACTGCTGTACAACGTCATGCCATTTTGGATACCTGCTCTGCAGGGCACAGGTCCTGTCGTTTTGGTTGTGGTGGCTCTAGAAGGAACTGCTGGTGTAGCATTTGCCACTGGTGGCAGTGAGGTTGGAGCATCAACTGATGATGCTCAGTTTTTCCACCAAAGGTTACCTGCTGTACTGTAATTAGGTGACTCCCATGGTTGTGACTAGTACTTTACCCGTTGTCTTTGATTTTTGCAAAAGAATGGATTTATTTCCCCAAAAAGCATTCACTTCTGAGCAATTCAGTGCTGTAGTGGTCTTCTGCTTGTAATCCAGGCTGGCAACTGTGCCAAACTTCTTGGCAGCACTTCATAAAGATAGCGTTTAAGGAAGGTGATGCATTGTGAAAGCTGTCATGTTGTGTTGTGCTGATGGAGGAGCCAACTGGAATTACTGAGACAGAACTCTCTTCAGTCATTGTAACCTGTGATTTCTGAACTGAAAATGAAAAGCTTCTTTTTTAATTTTTTTAAAGCTAGTGAAAATGCATCTTTAGGTACTTTGAGGTAACAGATGCTGCAAATACTATAAACACTGCCCATTGATTTTTTCATACGTAGGGATTTTTGTCTAAATATGTCAACTGTAAGAACACTTATGAGTTAAGTTTTGTCCAGGAACATAATCCCATGGAAAGAAATGTAAAAATAACTGACTATGGTGCATGGCTTCTAGGTCAACCAGATATATTTTTGACTGACCTGCCTTTTTTTACTGAATGCAATCTAAAATAAAATTCTTGGCTAAAGAAAACAATCTGATTATCACCTTACAGTTGGCAGTCTTGTCCTTCAGGCCTTCATTTCTTCTGGTCTTGGTTAGATTGGTACATACGGAGAAGTTCTACCTAAGTGGCACAGTTAAACGTGGTGGGATGGCCTTTGGAAATGTTTGGCAGGTAATGGGGTAGGTAGGTAACCAACACTAATTTCATAGTGTCTTGCCTTCCTGCAAGTCTTTTGTGGATGAGACTTGGATGGGGAAATGGGATCAGGTGCACGATGGGTCCTTTACTGTGACATTGGAGAGAAACCAGAAGAGCTGCTTGGGGAAGCTCAGGCTGCCCCATCCCTGGAAGCTTTCAAGGCCAGGTTGGATGGGGCTCTGGTGAAAGGTGTCCCTGCCCATGTCTGGGAGGTTGGAACAAGACAATCTTTAAGGTCCCTCCCAACACAAGCCACTTTATGATTGTGACTTGTGAGTTCTAAGGCAGTTCATGTACTGACTTAGAGAGGCCCTCAAACAAAGAGCAACTACATGGAAAAGCAACCTTGCTCTGTAGTGCTTTGCTTTTAATTATGTCCAAAACTCACTCATTGTTCTAAGCAGTAAGAATGTGAGAATTAAATCTTTTTGAGCATGTATAAGTCAAGCACATCTACAAAAACAGCTTCCATGTCAGTCAGTCTTCATGTGCTACCACAGATCATAAACTAGTAAGGGTAATTACATCAAGGAGAGATGAGAGTCAGACAGTGAAATGAACTGAGAGGAGACCAGAATTATGACCAAAGCTAAATGAAATGTGAGCCAGTAAGTTCACTTTGATATTTCAGCTTTTGGATAACCTGCTGCTTTTCTTAGGCAAATTAACTTTTCAAAGGGTGGAAGAGGAGGCACATCTTCAGGAAGCACTATTATTCATTCACATTTCTCCACCTATGCTTCATGCAGACACTGGCTGCAAGAGGCTGACCTAGTATTTAACCGTGCCTAGCTACATTATTAGATTTTCAAATCATTATAGAAAAAATTTAAGATTCCTTTGAGACTGTGAAAGTGGCTTAGAAATGCAACTTTGAAAATCATCTGTGGCAGACATTTTTATCTAACCTGTATGCAACTTGTTTGTGCTGGCTTAAGGCTTTTTTGGAGATGCTAAGTCAATGATATGAAATTGGGCTTTGCTTCACATGTCCAGCAGTAAAAACCTGCTTGGTGAACCTAACTGAGGGTCTTGGTTTGGGGACATCCAAGGCAGCTGGATATGCTTCTGTTTCTTATAATCTCATGGCTGCTGTGCAGCATCAGCTTTCAGTAATTGTTTTAAACTCTTTTATATTGCATTTTAAACTCTAGGACTCTGGTGAAAGAAAAATTAAATAAAGCATAATAATCTAAATTTGTGACATTGTCAAAGGTCTATATAAATATAAAGTAAGAATATTAGTAAGAATATATTACATATTTCATTATATATATTAACTATATATTATGTATTATATATCATGTATATAGTTAATGAAACATGAGATCCTGACATGACAGTAAAGAGCCTAGAAGAAATAAATAAGCAAATAACAAATACTTCACCATAAAAATATGGCCACTAGCTACCTGTTTTCATCAGCACCTTACAATCACTGCAGGAGGACAGAGGCTCACCAGGTGGCTTTGCCATTGCTCTTGTGCCTAGAGCAGCATGCTGGCTGCTCCCACAGCAGTAGGACTCAATCTCTATCTATTCACAGTATCACAAGAGTAATAGTGAGTGCCAGGGTTGAAAAACATTTTCCATTCCTCTGTGGCATTCCTTCTTTCCTCTGGTGATTAACTGGGACAATGACAGTGCTGCAGCTCACTCAATAATGACACACTGATTTATGTTAACATGTTAATAACCAGGAGTTTCTAATTTATTTTAGTTTTGCTTCATCGTCCACAGCTTTGACTAAAATATGTTGGTTGGTCTTGGATCTTATGTAATATTTAAGGGGTGACAAGTTCCTCTTAAAATGGTAATGTTTTTGAGGTAGTGAAATAAGGATGCTTTATCTTAAATTTCAGTTTATCATTAAGCAATTTTCAGTTTGATATCTTGGATTTGTTACACAAAGTACTTTAGCATATCCATCAGGGAAGTAGAATGGTCCAGACTAATTACTTTGCTGAATCTGTACTGTAAAACATAACCAAAAGCTATTAGGTTGGTGCCATAAATATGAGACCTTTATTGCAAAGCAGAACACCTTTTAATGGAATAATACAAAGTCCAGTGAAATCAGTGGAAAGATATCTATTGACTACAATCACTCACTGCCAGACAAAATGTCAACTGCAGTAATTTTTTTGAGATTGCATATGTGTTGTATAATCAGAAATGAAGTTACTGAACTGGCACAAAAAATTACTGCTAAGATTGAAACATCTGTATCAATCATAGAAAGCTGCTCTGTTATGAGAGTAAGAAATCTTGTGGGTTTTATAAATAATGTAATCCAAAGAAAAGATGCCACTGATATTTGGGAAATGGGGGTCAAGAAATGCTGTCAGTATCTGTACATGAAGATTTATCTTATTTTGAGCCACTGCTAGCTAACGTCTTCTGAGTGTGAATGCCTTTTGGGAAAAATTCTGTATCTTATCCAGGCTAAAATTGTGGATATTAATTTCTTGCCTTTTATTTAGTACTATCTGGCTCTTTGTTTGCAAACTTAGTTTCATAGTTTCATACAAATTTTGTACTTTCTTTACTAAACATGCTGAACTGTAGCCTCTGTGAAAACCTGAAGTAATTGTAGAGCCTTTTCCTTTTATAGTTGGGAGCAGCCTTGTACTTCTACTGATTCCTTTTGTCCATGTTTAGTTGCATTCTTTTCAGACTCAGTTGTTGTGCTGGTCTTGCTTACAGTGGTTTTTGGGGTTTTTTTTGATAGAAAATAAATGTTGCCTAACAGATATATTTGTATCTATACAGATTCTACCCAGTATTTTGATTGTGCAAATATTTTATCTAATATTAACTAATATTTTATCTAATTAATCATTAATGTTTTAATGTTGCAGCATTACTGTCTATTTTCTCTTGAAATGGACAAGCTTGTTTTGTTTTGATAAGAGTCAAATATTGAAACAATGATCTGCCTTTTCCCCCATTTTCTTCTATGCCTATTCATTGCAGATACCATTTCATTTTCAAAATATGTAGGTGCATTGATTATGTTGATCTTATTTGCCTATTTTAAATTATTTTTTTCTTTTACTATTTTTTAATATTTAATATTCTTAATATTTGCCTTTTCCTCTTTTTTTTTTTACACAATTGCCAGTTATGTAAGCTATTTATCCATATGTGAAGTGCAGGGAAAAGCAAATTATTGTAAAGTATCCTTTAGGCAGACATTTGTGTGATATACTGAACTGGCTATTTCCTTTATTTAGTACTTGTTCATTGTGTGTTTACACCGTAGCCAGTGCAGGTTTATAGGGCATGTGCAACTGGGCCTAAATCAGCCAATTTGGGTGCTGGGAAGAATAAAGTCCCAGCAGTGTGGAACTCTCTGTGAACTGCACAAAAATGGGTTGATGCCCAGCTGGTGCTGCTCCTGCTGCATGCTACCATGGCTATTTTAAGAGTTGAACTTGTGATGATCCTTATGGGTCTCTTCCACGTCAGGATATTCTGTGATTCCATGATTGATTAGCAGGGCTCAGGATGGCTTTTCAAAGCTGAACCGTCAGCACTCTGAAATTACTCATAATTTAATGCAGGAATTCTAAACCTATTGTGGGAGTGAAGCTTGCTTTCAATATTGCAACAGGTAGTGTGAGACCTGACTTTAGACATGGGATTCATAACAAAAATTTGCTGTCCTCAGAGACCTGAAGGCATTTGGATTTTTTTGTCCAGGTCCTGTACAAAACAAAGAAAAGAACCAAGCCATCAAAAACTGTCCTTTCCAAAGGGGGTTGGCTCTCATGTCCTTATTAATCTGTCTCTAATCTTCACAATGTCCTCCAGTGTGACATACCCATTGGACATAATAATACTGGCAGTTTTCAGACAGGATTTTAATGAAGGGGGTTGTTTTGCTTTGAACTTTTTGATGAGCACTAATGCATCAAGAATATGCATATCTGACAGTACAAAGTGATGCCGGTCACAGACCCATGCTTGCTCTCTGTCAGAGAGGTTTCTGAATATCTTGCCATTTGATGTGCTTCATTGCACTGTAGAGGATGTAGAAAAGCTGTAAGTTCAATTTGAGCATGAGTGCTCTAGCAGTGTATAGAGGCAAGTAGCTGCAAATCCAGGAAAGGTATTAAAATAACTGGCCCTTCAAATTTGAGAAAAATGCTAACTGAATTCTTCCTGTGTACCTCAGTAAATTTTCAGAGTGCCTTTCTAGTATGTTTATTTATGGGAAAGCCATTGAGCCAATTACAGTAGTATTCCAGCCTGCCTAGAGACCTTCATATACTTGATTTTGCACAGTAGGTAAAGAAATTAGAATTTAACAGGTATGTTTTTCAACTTACCATCTCCATGTTGCTGAGACTGATGCTATTCCAGAGCTGGTGCCTCTGAACTTTACTTCAGGGAACAATTGCATATGAATCCAGTCTCTGAATGCTGTCATTTTTAGCCTTCCCTATCTGCAGCTGGTGATAACTGGATGTTGGAGGTTCTTGCAAAGACTTCAGTATCTCCTGGCCGTTCATTCTGTGAGCTCCTTGAATATACTTCATCTGAAAACCAGTGCTGAAGAGCACTTCACAGAAGGTTGATGGAATCAAATATGGGATTACATACACTTGTCCCAGTAACAGAAATTTGAGTAGCTATGCAAAGACACATGCTTGCAAGGACTGCTGCATGTTAATGAATCTGTACACACCTACTAATCTGAGTTTTTCTTTATGTGAATTCACTTAGGATTTGTGGCACAGTTTGCTAGCCACAGGAATCCCAGATGTTGCATTGCTGACAAGTAGTGCTGCTGCTTTGTGCCACTATGAATTTCGGGAGAGACAAGAAATCAACATGTGGGCACATGTGAGCTGAAATCTTTTCAGGTGAAGGATGTAAGAGAACTCTGGGTGCTATAAGTAGAGACAATATCTGTCTATTTAGCAGTGAAACCTAATGGCCTGTGAGGTGGCATCTCTGTAGTCTGTCACAGTAGTAGATGCTGAGTTAGAGCTGACACGAAATGAGAAATTTCGGCATTAGCATGTTGTTTTCATGATCTAAAGCCTCATTCACATTTGTAACTAAATACATCAGATGGCTCTCTCTCCTTAAGGCATCATCTTTCTTGAAGACGAAGGTATTTTCACAGTATTTTCCTATATGATGCTGACTGTAGGAGAATAGTTTGCCTGTTCTTAACTCATTTAGTGTGAAGAGAAATGAAGGAATCTCAGTACAGTCAAGATATTTAAACAGAGGTTTTCCTCCAAGATAAGACCTTTGCTGACTGGGCTGTGAATGTTGTAAGAGAAAAAACCTGAAGGAACTGGAGAGAAATGTAGTTTATCCCAAGTTGTACACTTGTGACTTCTGACAGTGACAGGATCTATATAAATGTAAGGGGGGGATGTTCCTGAAGTGCGAAGACACTGGCCCATACTCAATGTGGTGTATCATTAGGACTGGATACAGCTGCAGGCCCATAAGGAGGGGCTCATTGGTGGGGCAGAGTGAATTTTGGCACTCAGAAAGGAAATATGTTTCTTCCTCAGCAGATAATTGCATGCCTTGCCAGGTGTGGGAGTATAGGAAACCTTAGAAAGTTTTGTCAGCCTTACGCCTTACGCTATGCTGTGACAATGACATGTCCTCACTTGTAGGACTTCAGGCACCTTGAACACTACTTCTATTTCAAATGTTTTGATTATGTATATTTTTTCTGATACTAAGTCCTTTGTACTTAGACCTTGGTTTCCTTCCTTCCCTCTGAAGCTGACAGGCAGTACCAAAAATAATTCTTTTTTTCTGCCTTCACTTCTGTTGAGGTCCTTCAGTCTGTTGGGTGATTCTTTTCAAATGCACATGTGGGAATCCAAGGTTTATGCTATTTGTTTTAAGTTCATTTAAAAACCTCCAACAAACCAACTGAAGAAAAAATGTAGCAAAGAACACTTTTTTTTAGAAATTAGCCTCTTCACCCCAGTTTCCTTTTTTTTTTTCTCCTTGGTGAAATGTGATCAAATATTTTTAAAAGAAAGACTTGTCTGTCCAAAACCAGACCACATATTCTCAGCCCAAAACTGAGGTGTGTGATTGCCTCTTGGAAATCAAACCAAATGCAATCTTTAATGCACTTTTACAGCTCTATTTTTTAGTGCATTCAAATCTTGTACTGGTTTTTAAACATGACCTATTGATATTGTCAAGAATAGCTTCCAAACATTTTGTCCAATCTTTATTCTTAATAGCTCTTGTATAAACCTGCACTACCAGGTGCTTCATAGTTTCTCTAGGTCAGAGCAATTCAGCATTATATCTGACACCCACTTTGCAGTAATTTTACCAGATGTAATGATTGTGACAAAAAGAATTGTGCTGTGAAGCTCTGCATAGTGATAGAAGTACCTAAATGCTGCATGGCAGTGTGTTTCAAAATAGGCTGGTTTAGCCAATGCCATAGAAAGAAAACAAAAAGAGTCCATCTCTCTCGCTTTTTGTCTCTCTCCTTTTTGCCCTTCTTCGCAAGCTATAGGTTGTTAAAACTGTTCCAGTCTTCATCTTAAATAAGTGCCATTCAGTGTATCTTCAGTGAATGTGATTGATTTGGATCCATTAGAAGCAACTTTGTGCCAAGGGTTTGCGTTATTGTACACATGAGAGATAATAGGTGCAAGTGTGGCAGCATGGAGTCATACCTATAGTGCAATGAGGAAAAGAAATCATCATTAAACAGTGAAACAATAATGAGCTTATTTCCCTCAGCAATGTTAAGTCTTTGCATATATTTATAGTTCAAGCTGTGTGGTTGGACCTACTGTTTTGTTTTCCACCCACGTGCCTTGGCTGATGAGAAATATGTTGGCTGGTAAGGGATTTTTTTTGTCTGTCTTGCTACTCCAGTTCAAAACATCACTTCTGTTCCTTTAGGCACTGGGATTTTGCACTCAGAGGCATTGGATAATACCCACTGTACAGAGAAAACTCCTGTGTAATCTCAGTAGAAAAGGCCAGTGTAAAGACAAACTCAACACTTCATTAAGGCCATCTTTGTGAAAGGCAGCCTGTCTTCATGTTGAACTGTGGCTCAAATGAAGTGTACGTAGGCTGCTCTTGGATGGGAATTGAGCAAACTGACCTGATGAAAGATGTCCTGGCCCACAGCAGGGGGAATGGACTAGACAATTTTCAGAGGTTCCCTCCAACCCAAACTATTCAAGGATTCATGTTTCATACATAAATATTTAGCACTCATTCTGGTTTTCAAGTTTCACATCAGTAGCTACTTGGATATTTGACTTGGGCCAGCATTTGGGAGGACAATTAGATGATGGAAGTGTACAAGTTCTATCCTAGCAAGTTGTTGTGGCAACAGCTGAAAGGTTGTCTAGAAAAACTGGATGTCAGTTCTTAATAATAAAGATGGTTTATGCTTTTTACGCTGGTCTTTTCTTTGCACTTTTTCAGCATTCTGTGTCATATGGTCATGTTTGCATAAAAACAAATACATTGCAATATCTTGCTACAGAGTGTCTCTGATACACTGGGGCAATTTCTGGTGAATCCTCTCCTGTAAGCCAGTGCCCTGCAGTTGTTCCTTCACATATGCAATTTTTTCTCAAATTAAGCCAAGGAGATTTCAGTAGCACAAAATCCTCAACACACATACTTGTCATACTTGTCTTGTATGTATTCATAAGAGTTGCAGTAGATTTATACACTGACAAGATTTTAAAAAATGTTTGCTGTGCAGTGCTCATGGTCACAGTGTAGATGAGATATTGTCTGTGTTTTGGCTCTGCATTACACCAAGCTGACCCTTAGTTAATGCTGCAGATTTTTATGTCAGTGGTAATTTCTCTCAACAGATTAATTGCCCATCCTGCTGGCATACAGACTCTCAACTCTTGTATGATGATTCAGCCTTCATTCCCAGTGAGTGACACCAGTCACCAATCAACCTGCTTTTCCTCCCACTGCAGGAACTGCTAAAATTTCCTTTAAAGACTGGTGTTAGAGGAAGGCATCTTTTCAAGAATAGAAACTATTTGAATTTATGGCTACACATTGGTTAAATAAGCTCATGCCTAGGTCTGCCTTTCATTTGTAAAGTGGGATTTTGTCTCCATGTACTCAGAAATCATGAACAGAAGTCACAAGATGTTACTGGGTCATTTTGTTTCTAAATGAAAAATCGTATGATCTTTCTTTTTTGACCTTCTGAGGTATTGAATATGTTCTTTATTGTCTTTATGCAACTATGAGGGAGAGAAACATCTTTTAAATAAAGGATAAAACTCTTAATCTGAAGCGTTGAGAAAAGCAACAAATACCACTGGGCTTTGTGATATGATGGTAAGACTTGTCAGCAATAGCTGTAGTAGACATAGAAGAAGTCAGCAAAGGCTGGTCATGCTGGGCAGTGAATCATGTCCTTTGGAGGACAGTACACACCTGAAGTTGGAAGGGCTACACTGTGCTATTGATTTAAACAAATAATAAAAATATTTATTTTGCTGAAGATTATTTATAATTGCAACAGAACTCTGCTTCTTTGCTGGTAGTGTTGGCCTTCCTATTAGAACTTTGAAATTTATCTAAGGAGGACTTGTGATAAATTTTGTGGACTTATTAAGGCCACATACCTTTTCTCCTTTTTCCCTTCTCCTCTTCCAGCTCCATGCAAAATTCCTGCACGTTTAGTTTCCATCCTGTCAGCATCAACAGCTGCTTTGTGCCCTGCTGACTCCGTAAGTCTTTGAGAAGTCCTGCTTCAGGAGTTGTCTCTTCTGTTTCCAGGCATGGAAGTGCTTCTGCTGTGGAGCTGGTGTAGTGTACAAGTCATTTTATTTTTATCTTCATTAAAATGCAGCTGGGACTAGGCATGAATACACTAAAAGGTCTTGGAAATGGAAACATCTTTCTGTGACTGGTAAAATGTGCCTTTCTGGTTGATAATTGGTTGATAATCTTGCTTTTTAAACATCCAATTCATTATTGCTTCTGCTATGAATTTCATTTGTACATGTCTTTCAACATATGGACTGATAAACTGCATCCTGCTTAACAATAGGCTAGAGATTTTTTTTATTTTTTTTATGTCATTGTTGAATGTTATTCAGGAGTGATTAGCTGTTGAACAGCAGATGCTGGCTATTCTAGAAAAAGATCTGATGATCTTCTCTAACCATTCAAGGATTGCAGGCAAACTCTGTGTACCAAAAAATCCCAACCCCCCCAAAATCCCAAACATTGCACTATGTGCTCGGAGTTTCTTTTTCAGACATCTGTTTTACAGCAAATGCTGCCTGGTCCTTTATGTCTGAAGACAATTTTACTAAATGAGATAGGCTTTATTTCTAAACTTCATTGAAATGTTAAGATTAGTCCAGACCTTATACCCTTTCTGCAACCCAGTAAAATTGTTTGATAGTACATGGCTGTTAATTTGGGGGAAAGTCTGCTCTACTATACCATGGATGGATATATGTGTCATAGAAGAGTGGGCCATTTTAAAACTTACAGGCTATGTTGTTCTGCAATAATGTCAGAATAGTAACCCACAAATATGAATTTATTTGTCTTTTGGTGTATCTTTGAGGTAGGAACTTCTGTTTAAAGTCAACCACCACCATTTTTATTGAGCAGGTTTTGGGCATTGTTTGGATTATACAGAGCTCAAATTATAATAATACACACTGTAAAAGAAACAGAGGCAAATGATAAAACTTCATCGAGCTCTTCTGGTCAGGTTGATTAGACCTGTTTCATCAGATTATGGCAATTCAAATGCAGTGGCTGTTCTAGATGATATTTGGCATGTGTAAAGCACCTGACACAAGAGGATACTAAACACACAGGCTCTTCATTAACAGGTAAAACTCTCAGACTTTTTGGAGAAAATCATCATGGAAGTGGTCATAAACCCTGATTAACCTTTCTACCAGCAATTAAATTGGTGTATAAATTTGCTGTGAATTCTTGCCTTTTTGAGCCTTGCCTACTGTTGAGCACTGTTGTTCTGATGCTATGGATTTTATTCTTTGTAAACAGGAATTCTCCACTGACTGTAATGTAAATTGCAAGGACATGTTACATTGTGAAGAACAAGTTATGAAAATATCTGTCAGAAATAATTACAGTTGATCCTGCTGTCGGGCAGGAATATAGATTGGATAATTTACTGGTGTCTTCCTCAGCAGTGTTTTTTATAGCGCTGTTATCAGGAATATTAGAATCTAACTCAAAATAGTGATAAAGTCACTTGTAAGGGGGAAAAAAAGAAAGGAAAGGTTATTGATCTTCTGCTCTTGACTTTGCATGGTGGTTTGTGACAGGCCTTACTTGTGCATGCCAGTGTAGAAAGCAGAGTATGATCACTGATACTGTTTTTTGAAGATGCCGAGGCTCTTGAATGTACAAATCCTGTTTTTCACTATCATCTAAAGGCCTCAAACCAATGTTTGCTCCTTTTGAAGTTTGCATCCTAAATCAGATGTGGCACATGGTACAAGCCTTTGTAGGAACCTGAGATCACCTGGAGGTAAATATGTCCTATGGTGGTCTGAAGGGTGTATTTTGCCAAATCGTCCATGCAAGTGACATTTAGGCATCCTGTAGAATGAGTAAATGGGAGAAGCTGCAAGGCTATTGATTGCCTTGTCCTCCCTCCCCTGCTCTATAGATTATGAGACCTGCTACTGTTGTTCAGGACAGCAAGGCAGAAGAGAAAGATGGAAATGTGTGGTTGGCAGATAGGTTGGTAAACAGCTCTTGTAATTTAATGAGTTTGGTTGAAATTGAAGTGTCAGTATTATTGCTAAAGAGTGGACAGCAATACAACTTTCTAATGTACCCTTTCCTGACGGATATACAGCTGATAAGATTTTATTGATTTCCCCCCTTAAATTTCTACTCCTGATTACCTCAACGCTGATGTTTTGGTGGTTTTAATTTACCTCTCCTCAGAAAGTTTCTTTATTTCTCTAGATCAGGACTAGTCCTTTTCACATAAGCCTTCAAGTCTGTGCAAAAAGAAGATCCAGGATGTGGACTCCTTAAACTTGTCTAATGGCACATTTAAGGAACAATGTATTTCTTGTTTATTTGCCTTTTGAAGAGGTCTCTATACCTAAAGGCCTGTAACAAGAGAAATGTTCTCTGCCACTGACAGGTATCTGCCTATCACAAGGCATCATAGCGATCTCCAGGCTTTTTTAATCCAACAGACTATGGCAGTGCATGAAAGGACTGACCTAGGAAAAGCTGCAGAGGGTTTAAAAAAACCCAGCTACTCTAATGAGAGAAAATGGACCACCTGGTATCTGTGCTGTTTTGACGTGTAGCATGGTAAAATGGAGCAAACAGTTCCAAAATGAGCTAACTGACCCAACTCAGACCAGCTCAGGCTTCCTTAACCCTGTCTTTAACTCCTTTGACAGCTGTCTTCCACTGGGACAGAGGTGAAACTTCGACAGACCGCATTTGTTGAGCAGTGCTCCCCAGACTTGCAGCTCTCCCCAGGAAGACCTGAGAACAATTACAAGTGTGTCACCTGGACAAAATGTAAAACTTCGCTGTCAGACTATCCTATCCCTGGTAAGGCATCTAAGGCCACCTAATTACTGATGAAAACAAGCTTAATAAAAAGGAAAATATCCTGTAAAATAAGGGGACTACTAGGACATGTTATGTGTTTGTGAAATGTTTGCATTAGGCTGTGATGAGCATACTGTAAAAATTGCATGCAAAGTAATAGGAAGAAAACTAGTGCTGGAAAAGAAACACTTTGTAAACGTGTTCTCTTTGTTGGTTTTAGACATTGTTTTTAATCTGCTTCCTCTGAGGGAGAACTGGTTGTGGCTGTAGATTCATTTATGAAAAATGCCTGTGTGTGTTAGGACAAAGTAGGTTTTGACACGCCCTTTCAATGAATCCAGGAAAAAATATTGAATGAAAATGAGGTATAGATGACAGCTCTAAGCCTGGACAGAATGGGGAGGCAGACCTGACCTATTTAGCTGCATACCTTACAGTGAAGTTTTACCATTAAATCTAATTCTAATATTATTTCTCTTCTGTAAGAATGATTGCAGCTCTGGATCCTATGAAAAGCATTATGCACATATTTACCTCTATGGTCTAGAGAATATTGCACATGCTCATATTCCCTTTAGGCCTGTATTTTTTTTTTTTTCAAAATTAAGGTCTCAATACACTTGTAAAATTCTCTGTGTAGTATGGATGTGTAGTACTAAGTAGAATAATAGTGTAAATGTTAATATAAAAGATGAATTAGCAGTACCCAGTACAATGTGACTGTTCTTAGGTCATCTTTGAATGCCCACGAATTAATAAAAGATGATTAATTGTTATAATGTGCTAAAACACTAAGAAGGACTAAAGATAGTTCTGAATGACATTCTGTGTTAACTTAATTTGCTAAGCAATGCTGAGAACAGCTGCAGAAAATCACAAAGCATTCTTGTATCTTATGTAGCCTACCTCCCCCCACCCCCCGCGCCCTTGGTGAGTGGTTTACTTAGTTTAACTTCTTTGGGATTTTTTGTGGTCCTTTTACTTTGATAAACATAGTCAATTAAATTCATGATAGGATGTGACTGGGTAAATTCAGTTTCCTAGGAACTGATCCTACTGGAGGTACAACTGTTGGCTGCATGTTAAGTGAATGCACAGGAAATTGGAATAAATGAGAATTTTAATGTTGGAACTTAAAGCTCTTTTCCAACCTTTATGATTCTATGACTATATTTCCATTTCTGGGTCCCCAGCATGTCATGTTAAGATGACCTGCCATTAAACAATGCTTGGCTGTTGCTGGAGAGGAGCTGTTGATGCTGTTCCAGCTGTTCTGCCTGGCTCCCTCTCAAGTCAGCTTGGGAACACCGGTGCAGATCCTGTACCAGGATTAATTTTGAGGGGAACAGCATTGTCATGAACATGTTGAGGTCTGTTCATACAGAGAGCTTAGAGAAGAGACAGAACTACTCATGAATCTGTGTTGTGGAAGAGTTGATGGCAACTCAGAATACAAGACAGACCCAAGCTGAGCTTATTATGACTTCCATGTTCTGACTAGATTGGTACAAGA